>CAVNYN010250676.1:0-11636 GCA_963692815.1 Nyctanthes arbor-tristis
GCATTTCATGCATGAAAAAATAGACCGCTATTATGTAATCCTAAATATATAATTTTAGGAAGATACGAAAATGTAACTTGTCACATGAGAAATTGACATTATAGATATGACAAAGTTTCATTGGGTGATGAAAAATGTATATATGATAATCATCCAATAAATCTTTACAATGTCAGTTTTTCGTATGTTGGGGCAACCCATTTTCTTCCTATTTTTAAAATGGCATCAAGTTGATATGATTCATTTGGCATATCATTTTCTTCCCCTTTTTATGATTACGAGTAGTTTAAATGTGTGTTGCAGGGACGGAGGTAGCTAGAGATGAGTGCGGTTGATGGACCACATGGAACTTCAAACCTCCTTTTTTTTTTTCTTTGGTGCCCCCCTCTCTATTGTGGTGTTGCTGTTTGTTCTTGAAACTATGACAATAGAGTCATTCAGGGAGAGAGGAGATAAACTTGTAGAAGATGATGAACAGAGATAGCAAGGGTTCAGTAAATGCTGCAATTCCTAAGAACATCTCCAATGCATAGTTAATGTCGAATGTCATGGCTCAAAATTCAATATGAGAGAGATACACACAAAAAAAAATTGATAGGTCCCATATATTTCCTATTTTCTTTTTCTTTTAATCACTTTAATATCTTTTATCCCACTATTTCTTCACTTTTTCTTCATCGTATGATGTGCAATGTCATATATCTATATTCTTCTTCACCATGTCAATCATTATTTTATTATTATTTTTGAATTTTTCTCTATCTCTCTCCTATGTTTTGAATTTCCCTCTATTTTCCTTCACTTTTCTCTCTCTTCCCACTCAATATCTCTCTCATTTTTCTCATGTTGAATTTTGAGCCATGAAATTCGACCTTAACTAGGCATTGGAGATGCTTTAAAGAAGCTACAACTGTATTTTTCTTTCTAAATGTTTGACCTAGTATTTATGACCCCACATACCAATGCATATTATCTTCTTTCTTTTTTGGATCTTTTGTTTCTCTTTTTTCTTTTTTTTTCATATTGTTACTTCATCATTTGGCAGTGAAATCGAGTTATAAATTGTACTAATTTCTTTATTTTTATTATTTTTCTTAATTAAGTTTTCAAACATGTTCAATTAAAAAATTGTTAGTAGTAGCCTAACTAAAGTTATTAGAAATTTATTTTTGTTAAACTTGGTAAATATTATGAAAAATATCTAATAATTTAACATCATTAGTGTAAGTAATTTTTTTAATGTAAAAGTAGATTAAGTTTGATAATTTTTTTCTTAATTGATCCCCATAACATAAAATTTTATAGATATAATTTTCCCTAAAAAATTATACACATGTAGTAAAAAAATTTTAAATTGTTGATCAAAATGTTAACATACAATATACAAATAAATAAATAAAATCTAGCACGGAAGAATAGCTAACTTTGGATTAATTGGACACTTCTGGTGTTGATCGTATTTCATTACATTTAAATTTATGATATATCGTTACAACAACACACCATAAAACTATAAATTTATAATCATTAATTAATGATTTTTTATAAAGATATGGCATGTAATAGACAGGGTGTTTTCTAAAGTTAGGGAAAAAGTAATGATCGTGTAATAGGAGCAAAAATTCTAAGGAGAGAGAGGCCTCCTACACACATGGCTCCGTGTTATTGGGGGATCAAGGGGCCCGCCTCCTGATCCCCCAATAACAGGGGGCCATGTGTGCAGGAGGCCTCTCCGTAAGGGAGAGCCTCCTCTTTATAGAATAACTCGTAATAGAGGTGGTTATTTAGATAAATGAATTGATAGACACATTACAATTCGATTTGTATCACCCCCTTACATATCAATTATGTTTACACTACCCTACTCTATAAGGATTTTAAAGTAGATTAATCGCCCCTTTTACCATTCCTAAATTCTCAAATTGATTTTTTTAATACAAACAAATTAATTTTTTTATCCATTTTTGTTTACTGATTTTTAGTTAAATTAGAATTTAACGGTATTATAGTCTTTTTAAGTTAAAAATATTATATTGCATAAAACAAGTTATTATGTCAATTTTAAATACTCACAAAGACACTGATTGATTAAAATATAGAACGTGAGTAACAAGGTTGATCTCAAGAGGATTGCAATAAATATGAAACAACTCAATGAATTTGAATTAGATTTAACTCTAATATGGCTCCAAATGATTTTCAAGATTTGATAAGTAAAATCTTATCTTATCTTATATATAATAAAGTAGGATAATAACCATATGTAAATTTTTCCGCCAAAACTACTATTCTACTTATATATGCTTCTTTTTTAATTATTTTATTTTAATAATATATACACATTTACAACTAATTAAGCTTCAAATTAAATCTCTAATATCTTATATATATGTCTTTATTTTATACACATATATATAATATATTTAATGAAATAATAATTAAACATATCTATTCTGTTAGTTTTTAGGCTATTTTCAAAGATTTTATATTTCTTCAAAATCTAATAGTTTTAGATTATTGAAGCTCCCGTATTATTTCTATTAAATGCCTACTAGTGAGACTGATGGCATAATAATAATAATAATAATAATAATAATAATAATAAAAGAAGTAAAATTGAATCAGTTTTAAAACTTTTACTATAATTCAATTTAATATGATAAACCACATGTCATAAAACCTATGACTATATGTTTACCATATTACTTAATTTATTAATTTTTTGTGAAAACCTATATATTAGTAAAAATTTATGTCGGGAGGATATAATATAATATTTGATGATGGTGATTTAGAACAAAAATAAAAATCTCTTTTAATTCTCTTTAGAGTGGAAAGTGATTAAAATTAAATCAATTTCAAAACTTGTACTTTAATTCAATTCAATATGATAAACCGTATATCATAAAACCTATGGCTGTATATTTACTACATTACTTAATTTATTAATTTTTTGTAGGAACCTTTATATAGGTAAAAATTTAAGTTGAAGGGATAAGATCATAATAATATTTGATAATAATGATGATGATATAGAACAAAAATAACAAATGCTTTTAATTCTTTTTAGATTAGAAAGTGTTTAAAATTTAATGTTAGGGGTAAATTATATAGAATTTATCCTTTATTATACTATTACTTTCTTTAAATCTTTTATAATAGGAGGGTGTGTACTTTTAGAATTTTTAGAATGGATTTAGTGAATAGTAATTTATTTAGAGAATGTATGACACAATATGAGGAAATGCAAAAAATATTTTTTATAAGAATATATGGTAGAGAATAAACGCGGTAAAGAACTCATTTTGGTAATTGAATACCTTCCACACTCTAAATGTGGTATTAGAGTTCTTATACTGATATTTATTAAACAAAGATATAGGTGAAGATCAATTATGGAGTTATATAAATTTTGTATGCTCTCTTTTCCATGGTTTCTTAGTTTTCATATTCAATGTAAAATGATATTTATATTAAAAAATTCCTCATTCAATTCTCAATTTTATTAGTTAAAAGTATAGTTCTACGAATGACGATTTAATTAGCTTTGTATCAAGTGAAAGAATTATATGCAATAAAATTATAATTATTAGTAATAATATGTGTATATGAGTGACTGATATACAATATAATTGTGATTTTTAGTTCTTTAAATTATCAAGTATTTTTTGGCTAATTATTCTATTTCTTGCAATGCATGGTTATACAACTAGTATAAACTAATAAAAATAAAAAAGTTTACGAAACAATCCAAATAATTAACATTATCAAGGTTGCATATTCCACCAACGTATAGTAAATAATTCATATCTTATATTGATTCCAATATTTGAGTAATAATAAGAAATCAATCTTTTATTACTGCAAAGTAATTTATCATTAAACTCAAAATATAACTAATCTAATGTAGATTCCCTTTTACTTCAAGTGTGTAATTTTTTAAGCACCACATATAAACAACTTAATGAACCACAAGTAGCCAAATAAAATTACCTATTGAACTTTCAAAACCAAGCATGAATAAATTTTCTAACAATCAATAATATGTGATATTAAAGATGAAAACATAATTTATCATTGATGAAACCGGAATCATAGACACTTAGAGTACATAATGTTTGGAATCAATAACAAAATAGGAAGTTACATAACTAATATGGTTTCATCATTCCTCTAGGTAATAATAAAAATTAAAGATACATGAGTTAGAAATAAAGAACCGAATATGATAAGTTATCTTTCACATTCAGAGTTTGCTCGTCTCAAAATCAACCTTTCGGTCTCCTCATCATCCTATGTATTTGCTCTCCAAAAAATTGTTCTTCAATGACTACAAGAGTACTTCTTATATAAAGAAAATACACCAACTTACTTATTGCAACTTGATCTAAGTTAATCCACATGCTTTGTTGGCTCGCTCCTACAAATCAGATGCAACTTATAGCTGTAATTTGATGATGATATTCATTGAATTGAGTCTTATCACCAAACTAAAGGTGTTTAAAATGAGTTTTCTATGTGCGGGAATAAAGTTTAGGCCAATTGGAAATTTTTAAGCCAAGATATGTCTAACATACTAAACACCCATTTATCCAGCAGCTATCATGTAAGTGTATCAACTTGCCGATTGTAGGCCATTTTGGGAGATGTTTTGTCTGGATTGATTAGAAATTTATGATAACATATGAGTTGTAGCACTTCAACTTATCTTTCTAATGGATCAAAAATCATAGAATTTGGACAAGTAAAGCTCGACGTATGCTAGAAAAATCGACAGTAGTACAGGTGGGAAGTTTGACTGACAAAATCTTTTCTGTTTTCCTCATGTTGGCCTTTTTTGGTCTACTTAAGTCCTGAATCTGGGAAAGCGATAAAGATGAAGATTTTAGATAAATATCTTAGCTTCATACTTCAACTTAAATTACACCATGACATTGTCTAGAACTCTCAATATGATCAAAATACTAAAGGCTGCACACTAGTCGACACTTCATCTTGAGAAGAGCACAACTTGTAACTTCATGATAAATTTTGACAAATTTGTGAACTGAATTTGAATCTAGTCACATGGCATGATTTTGTAGATGTTTAAATTATCTTTCCAATCCCACTTGAGTCATCATCATTGGACCACTAGAACTTCAGTTATCCTTATTTCTTTGACACTTGCCTATGGTAGATGTAATTATTGACCTTTCGAACCTGTCTTGATCCACTTACACCATGAACTTTTGACACTTACAACACATAAAAAATGTATCAATAAGCATCATTTTTCATTTATAATATTTTTTAGTAAGTTTATGAATACATGCTTTTATTAATTGCATTTTTAGACTATATATTCATATAAAATGGACTTGTGACATGAAAATCGATTTAGCTAAATAAAATGGTTGGATTACGATCAATTGAACATTTAGTGCCTTAAAAAAATAATATATCAAAGATATAAATGTTGACACTAATCACACCCCAACCTAGATTTTGCTAGTCCTCGAGCAAAGCACATAGAGATACATTCTCAAAAATCAATATTCATCTTGGATGTCACAATATAGATATAAGAACATAATTTAGTAGAAAGATTTCCAAAACGAAGCATTTTCAAAAAGAAGATTTTTGTTCTCATCTCATCCAATGCTTGATTTCTTTGTGAATGTGATCTACCCTCTGTTGTCCTAGGTCAAAATTTAAATAAAGCTGAGTTACTAAAACATATATATGTACATAAGCAATCTAACCCAAAATGCTTCAACAGCAACTCATTTCACTCATGAAATGCACTTCTAACCCAACTAGTCAATATTTTTTCTACAATTGAGTGTAAATGAGTGAAGATAGGGATAAAAATTAGAGAGCCAATGGTTCAATATCACTATGTTGATTTCTGAATAATATTGGTTTCAACTTCAAAGTTATAACTGAGCAAGTCAAACCTCAAAATTATATCTTACATTGAAAAAATTGTCAAGCTTTTTTTTTTTTGTCTTCCCTTTTTTTTTTTTTGCTCTTTTTTCGTCTTCCTTTTTTTTTTTTTTCCTTTTTGGATAACAAAGTTGTACATCTTGACCTGTGGGTAGTTCATGCTCAAGTTCCCAAAGATAGCCTTCTTTCTTGAACTATCTTCTCCTACATATTAGTGATATATAGAGCCAGATTATTCAAGACTAGCTCTCGCTCTTTAGGATTGGCAACTTTTTCCTATGAGTGTCTTTTTTTTTCAAAATATATATATATATATATATTGTTGGAGCTTAACTAGCCTTAGATCAATGCCCAATTCAAACTCATCTACTGTGGCCAATTCTGCTTCAAAATTCACATACTAATACTAAACCATTTGTTGTTTAATTTTTCAATATTATTGATTTGGTTATCCTATATCTCTGTCTTTTTTTCTCTTTTTTTCATCTAAAAGGACATGGCTGTGTCAAGTAAGGTATGATATACTCCAGAGATCCTTACTCAACTATAACATCAAATTCAAGTCCAAACCAAAGGTTCGAAAGGGCTAAATTCTAAAGTATGAAAGAATCTAACATGGATAAGTTGAAACTTCATTTAGTAGTTTTCACAATTTTTTCTCAAAAACCAAAGATTTATCATTTGAAATCACTCAAGTTCCATCCAAATTTCTTCAAAAATTTGACAATATTTTGATGCATGGTACAAAATTATCAAAAACCTACTATCAAATACTTGTAGATACTATTGCATACGAATAAATGAAAATACAAGAAAAAATATAATATAAATACAAAAGTAAAGGAAAGATCACAACTGACTGTTGCAATATTGATGATCTATCTTCCAAAAGTAGTTCTTCCACTTGCACTGTTTTTGCTCTTTTATGTCCATTTTTTTTCTAAAAATAAGATAACAAATGCAACTTTAAACCAAAATAAAATAGCATGCTGAAATAGAGATAGGAGTCTAGAAAGCTTGGGTCCTTCCAAAAAGTACTCAAGTTAGAGTTAACGGCTTGACTTTTAGAGTTGATCATCAAATAGAGGCTTTCTCCCATGTAAAGATGCATAATCCAAGACAAATGGATTGTTGATTATAATGTAATTTAACTTCAATGTATCTGGTTGCCATCTTTTTGGAACATCAAAGAGATATAATTTCCATTCCTGGGCTTGTTGAAATAATACAAATGATGGAGGTAAGTAATAGATAGCTGGGGAGTGTAAGTTAGTAAAGTCAACATTGGAAGTACATACTCTTTGGCTTTATGTGGTTGTCCTTTCTCCGACCATAGTTGTGTTTCTTTCTCTTTTGGAATTTCTTCTTGTATTTTATCAACTTGCTTATGTTGCAAAGCATCATATATTACCGCTTTCACATCTATGTCACTTTGCCCTACCTGGATCTGTGATTGGTCAAATATTGGAAGATCATCTATTAGTGTATAATCATCATCGACCTCATAGAATGAAGTGGATGCTTCTACTTCCATAGACACATCGATCACAACTGCATCTTTAAGATTTTCCATTCGCTCTGTGATATGCTTAAGATTTTCTTCCATACGATTTATTGAATTCATTGTAGAATTCATAAATTCAACCAAAGTTCTTTCCAGTGATATCTTGTCTTCTTGTTGGTACTCAAAAGATTCGTTCATATGGCTAGGCTAATTACTCTGTGGGAAGATCTGGTGGTTGTTGTAGTAATGAAAAGATGACATCTCCTCTAATAAATTATTGGCCTCATCTTCATTTCTTGATAATAAAATTGCACCATCAATTGTCATAACTCATAATACTATAATCTACCCATTCTTTTGCTTCAAAACTCAACCCGTTATAAAAGTTTTAAAGAAGATACCACTTTGACAAGTTAAGGGTAGGATAATTCCGTATCAAAGAAATAAATCGCTCTCAAGCCACTTAAAATGGCTTCCTATAATGTTGAATAAATGTTGTGATTGGACAGATCTTTCCAATTTTGCTCTTCTATTTTTATTTTTTTTTTGAATAAAATGGGATATATTAATAAAACTTTAAAAGAACAACTAAACAAATACAACAAAAAACAAAAACAATAATCTTTTAATTTTTTTCCGAAAATTTTCAATTTATTACTTAAATAAAATCTAACAAAAGAAACTTTTCAATCAAACGACAAAGAAAAACTAGTAGAAGAGCTAAAGGGACCTCGATTCAAGAGAGTTATTCCAAAGCAATCCCCAGTAACGACGCAAAAAACTTGTTGTGTCAATTTTAAATATTCACTAGCGCACGAATTGAATAAAATATAGAAAATTGCGTAACGAGGTCGATCCCACGAGGATTGCTATAAATGTGGAATAACTCAATGAATTTGAATTAGATTTAATTCTAACATGGCTCGAAAATAATTTTCAAGGTTTGATAAGTAAAATAAAACTAGTAAAAACAAGAAGGTTTACGAAACAATCCAAAAGGATAAACATTACCAAGGTTGTAGATACAGCCAATTTATAGTAAATAATTCATATCTTGTATTGATTTCAATATTTGAGTAATAATAAAAAATCAATCTTTTATTACCGCAAGTGATTTATCGTTAAACTCAAAATATAACTAATCTAATGTAGATCACCTTTTACTTCAAGTATGTAATTTTCTAAGCATCACATGTAAACTACTTAACGAATTACAAGTAGTCAAATAAAATTACGTATTGAACTTTCAAAACCAAACATGGATAAATTTTCTGACAATCAATAATCATGATATTAATGATATTAGAGATGAAAGCATAATTTATCATTGACGAAACAGGAATCATGGACGTTTAGAGTACATAATGTTTGAAATCAATAACAAAATAGAGAGTTATATAACTAACATGATTTCATCATTCACCTAGGTAATAATAAAAATTAAAGATACATGAGATAGAAATAAAGAACTGACTATGAGAAGTAATCTTTCACATCTAATGTTTGCTTGTCCAAAATCAACCTTTCGGCCTTTCGGTCTCCTTCTCCTTGTATGTATTTCTCTCCAAAAAATTGTTCTTAAATGACTACAAAAGTGCTCTTTATATAAAGAAAATACACCAACCTGCTTGTTGCAGCTTTATCTAAGTTAATCCACATGCGTTGTTGGCTTCTACAAATCTGATGCAATTTGTAGTTGTATTTTGATGATGATATTCATTCAATTAGATCTTATCACCAAACTAAAAGTTGTTTCAAAATGAGTTTTCTATGTGCTGGAAAAACGTTTAGGACAATTGGAAATTTGTAGGCCGAGATATGTCTACAATACTAATCACTAACCACTTGCCTAGAGCTATCATATAAATGTATCAATTTGCATATTGTAAGCGATTTTGGAAGATGTTTCGTCCAGATTCAAAAGTTTATGATAACATATGCTTTGTAGCCCTTCTACTTATCTTTCTAATGTATAAAAAATCATAGAAGTTGGATAAGTAAAGCTCGACACATGCTTGAAAGACTAGCAGTTGTACATGCGGCAAGCTAGACTATCAAAATCTTTTCTGGTTGTCTCATGTTGGCCGGTTTTGGTTGGCTTAAGTCCTGAATCTTGGAAAGTGGTAAAGATGAAGATTTTAAATAAATCTCTTAACATCATGCTCCAACTTAAATTACTGCCCCAACTAATATTTCTCTTGAAAAGCAGATTTGTATATCTAGTAGAAAAATTGATTATTGTTATTAGATAGTATTACAAATGAAAACTAAATGATCCAGAGGACCAAGATATTAAGGATTTTAATGTTCTAAAAGAATTTGAAATTTTGCTCTTGAAGAAGCAAAGTAAAATTAAGACACTTTTGTGTTATATCCTGGACATTTTAGGTCAAATTTAATTCAGGATTTTGATGTGATATTGAAGATTTCATATTAGAGATTTTATTGTACTCTCGAAGTAGTACAAATATCATAAAGAGATTGCAAGTGATCTTATAATCATCAATTGAAAGTTCTAGAAGAACTTGTTAAGGCAAATTACCTTTTATTAAAATGTACTAAAATATTAATACTAGATTATTTGTTTACATTGAACATAAAGTTGAATATTTTATTTGACATGGCCGGTTAGATCATCTGATTTTATTAATGATGAAAAGTATCGAGATTTATGTAAGAACTGTAAGATTCTTTCACTTAATTAAAGAAAGAATTCTCGTGTGCAGCATATTCTTAGACAATTGGTTGCTAACTATCACTAGCTAAATTTGGAATTGGGTTCCAAATATTTTTGGAAAATATTTAGGGAAAACATTGTGGGCCCACTCGCCCTCCATGTAGACTGGTGCGGTTGACTGCCACATTGAACTTTGAACTTCCTCATTTTTTTTTCTCTTCTCGTGTTGCTATTTGTTCTGGAAGCTGTAAAGATAGAGTCGCTTAAGGAGAGAGGTTGTAAGCTTGTAGAAGATGATGAACAGGGATAGCAAGGGTTCAGTAAATGCTCCAATACCTAAGAAAGTTATAGCTGTATTTCTCTTTCCTAACGTTTGACCTAATATTTATTGAGCCCACGTACGAGTAAATATATTATCTTCTTTCTCTCTCAGTTTCTTGCATCTTTTTTCCCCAATATTATTATTTCATCATTTGGCTGCGAAATCGAGTTATAAATTGTACTAATTTCTTTATTTTTATTATTTTTCTTAATTAAGTTGTCAAATATGTTTATTTAAAAAATCATTAGTAGTGGCCCACAGAAAGTTATTAGAAATTTATTTATGTTAAACTTTGTAATTAAAAATAACTAATAATTTAACATCATTAGTGCAAGTTTATTTTTTAAATGTAAAAGTAGATTAAGTTTTATAATTTTTTCTTAATTGATCCCCATAACATAAAATTTTATAGATATAATTTTCACTAAAAAATTATACACGTGTAGTAAAATAAAAAATTTTATATTATTGATCAACTGTTAACATGCAATACACAAATAAATAAATGAATAAATAAATAAAATCTAGTATAAAAGAATAACTCACTTGGGATTCATTGGACACGTATGGTTATTTTTTGAAAGGAACATAGTTTCATTCGCCAAAATGTTGCGCAAGAAAAATCGGGATACAATCGAATTATAAATAGTCATTTGGGGATGCTAAGGCAAAAGTTGCCAAAGAATGTGTAACCTTATTTGATCTACGGGGAATATATGAACGAGACCCATGTAGTAACGACTGGAATAAGTAACGCAAATGACCATATGGCAAAGAGTTGCTCCCACTAAACTCATTGAGACACCCCCTAAACCGACGCTACTAGAGAGAATTGCAGCATCAGACATCAATGGATAGAATGATCTCGGAACTATGACCACGCCACCCCCCGCGGCCTACTGTTGGGAACAATGGTGCACACCGATGCCCCACCTTGTCGTGGATCCATGTTCGCCTTTTGATCTCTTTCCAAGTATGCCAATGCTTGATATCCCACTAATAACGGATCACGATTCTTCCCACCATGTATTTGATTACATTTAAATTTATGATATCATTATAACACAATATAAAACTGTAAATTTGTAATCATTAATTAACGATTTTACATAAAGTATATATTATGTAATTGTAATTGGTATTAAAAGAAAAAGAGATCGGAAGAGCGTGTGTAGGGAAAGAGTGTAGGCAATGGTGTAGATCTC
>CAVNYN010250690.1:0-13985 GCA_963692815.1 Nyctanthes arbor-tristis
TGTCCACGAGGGAAAGGTCTGCTTGTGCTTAGATACAATCATCAACATAATACATGAACACAACCTACTCACACACTCGCATATGAGAACTCGCACCCAACCTCTCAGCTGGTAACCCAGCGAAACCAAAAAGGAAGAGGACAAGAATAAATAAGGGAGAGAGAACATAAAAGAGATATTTTAAGATTAAAAATGGCTGCAAGTTTTCAATCAGCCAGTGCTATTCTGTTGGGAGGATATTATTAGGTTTGGGCAATGAAATCAGACCAAGTGTCATAGTCATTGATGCAAAGACACAGAAGCACAAGATATAGAGCTGCTTCCCAGTTGTTATGGAAAATAACATCTTGAAATGCATAAAGTTTGTGAAACTGACACTTTTCTCAACCTAATGTAGTCACAGTATACAGTTACCATTGTTTTAAACGTGTATAAGTTAAACATAGAATGTTCTCCATGGCCAAACGTTGAATAAATGCAATTAGGAACCTCAAAAAATGCACACCATCCACATGCAAATCCCCAAAGTAGAACATCGAACAAATAACATAAGAAAAAACATTGGGAAAGAAGAAGAAACATGAACAACAACCATCTTCGGTCAGGAAACCCCAATTTGTTCTTCCAATTCACAATGGTTGCAATTTACGGAGTATTGTGCAAATGAACCTAGTATTTTTGGTATTGTTTATTTTTTGTTTTTTAGTGTTCTTCAGTGTGTACACAATAAATACACCATCTCAGCACTCTGTAATGAGGATCATTGCATGATGATTAACATGAATCATTAAAACTAGTAAACTCGGCAGGCCAAGGGCAAGCTTGGTAGATATGCACAGAGCTTCTCCTTTTTTTTCTTTTTTTTAATTTCAATTTCTTGACCTTTAGACTCTGTAGTTTCTTCAGATGGAATTTGAGCCAAAGCTGTGAAGCACCTGATTGAACCAATACAAACACTGATATTCTGAAGGCAAAATGACAAAGATTTTAATATCTGGTACTGATTGAACCAATACAAACACTGATACTCTGAAGGCAAAATTACAAGATTTTAATATCTGGTAGTTCACTTGATATGTAGCAATTATTTTTTCTTCTTACTGGATTGGAACATATTAATCTTACACACTCATATCATTCAGTTGCGAACATATTAATCTTTCCTTACACTCTCATAGAATAAATGTAAACATAAAAAGCTTTCACAATCCTCCTCCTGCACCTGCTTTGTCAAATCTTCAATGAGACTTGAACCATTGACCATCAACGATGCTTCTCTGTAACTGTGGCCGGGCGTACCAGGACTGAAGCACTGTTCTTTTTCTTTCTCAACTTTTAGTGTTTATTTTATTTTTATTTTTATTATAATTATTATTTTTTAGCATTACAAAGGAATTGTAGGGGAGGGGAATCCAATACTTAATCAAGGGTGTGGGAGGCCCACTTGGTCGCTATTGGACCACAGAAGTCTTGGCAGAAGCACTGTTCTTACATAATATAACAGATATGAAAACGAAAACTAGCCATAACAAGAAGCCCACCCACCTCTCACAGAGTGGAGAAAAAATAGTCATACTAAATTATTGTCTAGTTGGCACATTCTTTACTTCCTTCTGAAAATTTTATCTCCAAGAATTGAAGCTTCCAATGATAAACAGATGTAATAACATATATAAATGAAAGGAGTTTCTCATATATCTTCTAGCACATAAAAATATGAAAAGCATAAATCAACTTCTCAGATTAGGTTTGGTAACTTTCATGTTGCCATAGGAAGAGTTAATAGAGGATGCAAGAAAGGGAAACTAAAGGTTCTCAAGAAAGAGAATATTTTACCAATTCAAAACGTTGTTGAGAGTGTATAAATATTATGTCCTGAAAGACCATTGGAAGGCATGAGTGCAGTGCTGCAGATACACGTAGAATTGTACAGAGGCTTCTAAATTTCTGTTTTACCTAACAAATGAGAGAAAACGTCCAAGTGTCAATAACAAGAGATGTCACATGTCAAAAAAGTGAATGGAGAACACATTCATACACACAGATGACACACTTAAAATACAGACATATGATACCTCTTCAGCAGATCCTTCAGGAGAACTGGATTTTGGAAATTTTTTTCTGTGGTGTCTCACAAGCAATGCTATTAACTAAAAGATTTGAAAAAAGGTGTTAGCATCCAGTTGAACTTGCAAATTCCAATACGGAGAACACAACCAAAGTAAAGCCACATACCTCAACCTCTTTATCATCATAACCATGGAGATTATTGTCATTCTGCAGAGCGAAAAGGCAGAATATCCAAATTTTGTTAACTACGCAAATAATTGCAAATACATTTCACCATTGTTTGAGAAACCTTTTTAAGGCACACATCTCACATGAGCTATAGTGAAGTGGACTTTTGAGGCTTATGCCTCAAGACAAAGCCTATTTGCAACTACGGTGTCCACCCATTTGTCAACTTCTCTAGACACAGTGTGCTTGTCCTTGGCCTTTAGAGTTAGGGTGCGTTTGATGCAAAAAGATGGCAAAGAAAAAATTTTCCAACTTCAATGGAAAACATTTTACTTGGGGCGAGGTGGGACATGATTTTCCAAGAAAATGGTGAAACTACTCTTAGAAGGATTGTACTATAGAATTCTATTCCATTTTCATTTGTCAATCAAACACACGAAGATGGAAAAATTTTCATGAATTTGACATTTTCCACGGAAAATTATCTCCTATCAAACATGCTCTTAGTTCTTCTGAAAGTAAAACATCTTTCAAGTTGCTTCTATTTCCTGTTTAGTAGATTTGTGTGTAAGGAAACAGGGAAGAATAGGACATCATTGAGAATTGAAAAGACTGAGAAGAACTAATGCTGATAAACGGAATGAAAGGAGAATTCAATGCACCGATGGGATGCCTAAGAATCATGCTATTATAATAGTAGTATGACATTCTATATATATCTTTTTTTTCCCATCTTCTAGTAGTAGATGAGATATCTTTATGTGATTACTGATTGCTATGTTGAGAACGTAGCGCTTACTGATTTATTAACTTATTTACATTTCCTTTGCAATTTACGCTTTTATTTAGCATTTGTATAGAAGGTAATTTACTGTCTATTATGAGCATTTCACATTCTTTCGAATATTTTTATAGGTTCGTCTTGTGGCTGGTGTCTCAAGGTGCTTCAATGTTTACACAGAAGTAATATAAATCGGTATCCACTTCAGCCTTTTTACTCAATGTATTTCAAGCAATATATGAATCTTGAGGCATAGCATCCTTTGCTGATTCTTACGCATTGTCAAAGAATCCTTTTAATGATAAATGCAGGATTTGAAAATTTCTATGAATCTGTTCATGTTAGTCTTATTGATTGTCTGCCACCCTTTTTTCATTTTTTTTTCCTTTTTAAAGCTTCATCCACTCCAGCCCCATTGCATGATATGTCAATTGAGTGAAAAATCATTCTATGTGCCAGAATATCAATGGAAACACATCAAGACAAAAAACAAAGGAGTTTATACCATTACAAGACAAAAAGACTGCTTACGGTAACCCTTCTTTCTAGCACATAACCCAATACTATGAAACAAACAAGCAGCTTCAAGATACTCAAGATCACCTTCATCCAGGGATAACAAAGCCCTATAGCTATCATCACTACTGTTGGCACAAAGCTCCCTCCATTTTATCAACCCTTTTAACGATAAATGCAGGATTTGAAATTTTCTATGAATCTATTCATGTTAATCTTATTGATTGGCCGCCACCCTCCCCCCCCCACCCCACCCCATTTTTAAAGCTTCATCCACTCCAGCCACATTGCACGATATGTTAATTGAGTGAAAAATCACTCTATGTGCCAGAATATCAATGGAAACATATCAAGACAATAAACAAAGGAGTTTATACCATTATAAGACGGAAAGACTGCTTATGGTAACCCTTCTTTCCAGCACATAACCCAATATTATGAAGCAAACAAGCAGCTTAAGATACTCAAGATCACCTTCATCCAGGGATAACAAAGCCCTATAGCTATCATCATCACTGTCGTCACAAAGCTCTCTCCGTTTTATCAACCCTTCAAAAATATCCTGCAGGATTCAACAGATAAAAACTGGCTAAGGTTTACCATGAACATATTCATTAAAATTAAGGACCTCCATACCCTTGCAATGCCCACACATATAGCAGCAGCCTTCATCCTTTTCTTATTATTAAATCTTGATGCAAGTCTGACGACTGACCTCCAGCGAGCATTTGCACTTAGATCAAATCCCTCCGAAACCCGCCCGAGCATCTCTGTAATTACACCTTCCCCTAATGCATAGTCAGATACCTCCATTTCCTTGATCTCAAGCCTTTCGAATATCACATCCAATAAAATAGTTCCTGCCAAAATGAACCCAGCTCGATTTTTGAAAAATTCTTCTCTGCTTCCCCTTCTCTCCATTTCCCTTTCTTCACATAACCTCTCAACTAAATACCTTAACTCTTCATTACTAAACCTCCATTCCCTTTTATGAAATTCCTCAATTAACCCAACCTTTTCATCTACCTTGCGGCCATACCCTTTAGAAACAGCCTTCTCTATTGCCTTAATGGTACCCGAGGAACCTATCACTACATCTATCTTAAACTCCTTAATTTTATCAATTAAACCTGAATTTTCGATCTCTTTCTGAATGTGTTCTCGCATACACATAATTTGGGTGAAATTCTGGGTTAAAGTTACATGGCCTAATTTCAGTGATTTAGAGAATAATATATTTCCCTTAAGACCCACTGTGAACTCAGTGGAACCGCCTCCAATATCGATTGTGAGAACCGTAGAGTTGAAAACCGGATAGAACTGGAGAACGCCGAGGTAAATGAGGCCGGCCTCTTCGATGCCGGACAGGATTTCAACATTATGTCCAAGCTTCTCGTGGACGGAATCGAGGAACTGTGACTTGTTGGAAGCTTCCCGTACTGCAGAGGTGGCGACGAAGCGGGAATTGGAAGAGGGAACACGGTGAGAGTGAAGAAATTGTTGGAAATTGAGGAGGGCGGAGATTGCGCGGTCGATTGAGGAGGCGGAGATGGTGGAGCTGGCAGCGGTTGTAGTGGTGTCTAATCCGAGGAGAACGGGTTCTTTGATGCGGTTGAGAGTGAGGAAGCGACCGGAGGAGGGATCGGTGCTGACGATCAGGAGCTTGAAGGAGTTAGTGCCCATGTCCACTGCTGCGAAGAGGTTGCTTTTAGAAGTGGAGACTCCGTTGGAGGTGGCAGGCGGAGGAGGTGGGCTCGTCGACATTTCTCAAAGCCGTGTGCTTTCTGGTACTGTACATTCTTTTATGGACTGGTGGAGGACGATGAGAAGAAGAAACGGGGGTTTATTTATTAGATCTTGTCAAGGGTCTAATTATTTAATTGAACCACCACTAAAATTTTTATAGCGAAATGATCTTTGTATATAATGATTAATAATATTGAGATTGTAAAAATTCAAAATGTCCTCTTATATAAAAATACTAAAACACCCTTACAATTATCTTCTTATGGCTCCCGTTTCAATTTTTACTGTGCGAATAGTTGCTTTCCCTCCAAACGTGTTCTTCCTTTTCCAACATGCCATCTTTCTTTGTGTAAAAAAAACCCCAAATTCATACTATTGAGAGTTGTATATGAGTAGTTGATGCGCAAAGGCGAAGGAAATGACTATCATTATGTAGATTTTTTAGAAACTTTTGGTGCTTTAAGAATAGGGTGAAGAGGTGTGAAGAACTAAACTATTAGGTAGGCATTTTTTCTGTTTTTATTGTACAATCGTTTTAATTACTATGATTTTAGTTTTCTTCTGATATAGAAGCTCCAACCATTATATGTCTACCATAATGAATGTACAGTCGTGAAATGGTATACATAACGACAGTGCATTCGTTATCTGCTTAAATAATCAAGCAGGTGGCTTATGTTACTTTTTTATCTCATAAACTTTTTGATACCTATGGTTTCTGTTTTGGCATACTATTAAAAAGGCAAAGTTAATATGTTAAACATAACGATAATTCAGTCGTGCTATAGCATGCGTAACGATACTACAATCGTTATCTCTCTTTTTTCAATGTTTAGTTAAGATCATTGTGGTTTTAGTTTTCCTCGGATATATAAACTCAAGCCATTATGTATCTTCCATAACGAATCTACAATCGTGAAATACCATACATAACGACACTGCATTCGGTATTTGTTGAAATAATCTAATTTCTTAGTATGTGACTAATGTTTCTGTTTTTCTCTCATAATTTATTAACCATAACGACTGTTCAATCTGGTGTATCATATGTAACGATATTGTAATCATTATCTCTTTTATGTTATCAACTTTTAGTTAAAATATCACATGTTTCCTGTATATTGTAAATGAGTAATTATTAATTTGTAATTGTCTTTTTTTTCTTGCAATGATAGAGAGTTGTATTGTTTGCTAAGTCTTTCAAAACTGTATGGAACGATACATGTCTCGTATGTTGCATGTGAAACCACTGAACAATTGTTTTACTTCAGGGAGTGGTAGTGTTTGCTGTCTTTTGAAACTAGATAGAACAATATATGTCTCGTTATGTTGTATTTGACACGACTAAACAATCGTTTTGTTTTGGAGAGTTGTATTGTTTGCTACATGGAACTATACATGTCTAGTTATGTTGTATGTGACACGACTGAACAATCGTTTTTACTCAGGAGAGTTGTATTGTTTACTAAGTCTTTCGAAATTGCATGGAACGATACATGTCTCGTTATCTTGCTCGTGACACGACTGAACAATCGTTTTACTCAGGGGAGTTGTATTGTTTGCTAAGTCTTTCAAAACTGCATGGAACAATACATGTTTCGTTATCTTGCCTGTGACACGACTGAACAAACGTTTTACTTAGAGGAGTTGTATTTGTTTGCTAAGTGTTTCAAAACTGCATAGAACGATACATGTCTCATTATATTGTATGTGACTTGACTAAACAATCATTTTACTATTATTAACAATCTCGTCTTTGAAGGTTCGTTTAAGCATTTTAAGTGTTTCATGAAAAAATTGATGTTGCCTCGTATCAAGAATCCTTTCACATTTCTGTCAACAACCACCTAGCAAAATCATTTAACTAAGTATGCTTGGCAACTTAATTTATAAACAACTCTGTTTCTAAACCAATTTACTAATAACCTGTCTATAAATGGTTGAAAAACATGTGCATGTTAAGTGTGTGTGTGTGTAGGCTAGTTGTGGCCTAAGGAGATCGGAAGAGCATCAAATAGGTTGACAAACACATTGTTATTTACTCAACGTAGCAATTAGTATAATGGTATACGTCTAGCCCGTGTATGATAGTGTGCCCTTTTAGAGATGCTGACGTACATAACAGTTCCCTTCATATAAGTTTTGTTTCCCATACTTGTCATTATTGAGACCATTCGAATCAATTCATTCTCCTATCTCTCAGTAGAAGGTAATCTTCTTAAATATGATGAACTAGGTGTCATGTGTTAAACGTTTTAGCATAACACGATTAAACTATTATTCCTTCATATGTAGTATTGTCTTGGCTATTTGTCTTCTTTTAAATCGTTTTCTTTGCAGATTACCTTATTTACTCCATATAGTATGATGAAACTAGTGCATGTTCAGTCCGTGTAGGCTGGCGTGCCCTAAGGTATTACAGATGCACACGTACATAACAATTCCAGTCGGAGAAGTACGTTTCCTATACACTAATTGTTGAGGCCATTAGAATCCATTCTTTCTCCTATCTCTCAGTAGAAAGTAATATCTCGTTCAACATGCTGAGCGATGTCTTATGTTTCAATTGTTTTAGCACATCACGATTGAACTATCGTTCCTCTGTATCTAGTATCGTTTTGACTTTTCGTCGTCCTTTAAATCGTTTTTTTGAATCTCAGTGTCGTTTTTTGTTTCACTACGTCTATTTTATCTAGTCAAGAAGACTCTAACGGTTGGCACACTCTTTCGTATCTAACTATTACCAAATACCAAGAATAGTCATTGGAGCAAACGATTCAGTCGTGACACGCGTAAGATAACGAAATATGTATCGTGACTGCCTATTTGGAAAAAAAGTAACTGTTAACTAACATTAAGAGTGGTCAACGGAGGAAAACGACTATTGAGTTGTGACACATATAACATGTATCGTTCTGACCTGTTTCAAAAAATTTAAATGTTAGCAAACATTAAGAGCGGTCAATAGAGCAAAACAACTGCTCAGTCGTGACAAACACAAACTAACTAGACATGTATCGTTTCAACTTTTTTCAAAAGACTTACTCTTAGCAAACATCAAGAGCAATCAATAGTAAAAAACGACTGCTCAGTCGTGACAAATACAAAATAACAAGGCATATACCATTCCAATCTTTTTCAAAACACATAACTCTTAGCAAACATCATCAATAGAGCAAAGCGACTGCTCAGTCATGACAAATATAAAATAACGAGATATGCATCATTTCAACCTTTTTCAAAAGACTTAACAAACATTAGAAGCAGTTTATAGAGCAAAACGACTACTAAATTGTGATAAATACAAAATAAAGAGATTCTTATCGTTCCATTATTTTTCAAGACACTAACTATTAGCAAACATTAAAATCGATCAATGAAGTAAAACGACTACTCAGTCATGACAAATATAAAATAACGAGATATATATCGTATCATCGTTTACCAAAGCCACTAATGGTAAGTAAACATTAAGAGCGGCCAACAGAGCAAAACGACTGTTTAGATCGGAAGAGCGTACAAAATAACAATACATGTACTGTTGCATCAATTTTTCAAAAACTAACTTCTAGCAAACATTAAGAGTAAAATACTTTTAAAAAGAATTATATTTTAGAAAAAAGAAAATAAGGTTAAAATGGTCATTTCAACAAAAAAATTGATAAATTTAGATAATAAGGTCCATTTTGCAAGGATGAGCATACGTGTGCTCTTCCGATCTCCAAGTTAGAAACAATAGGGTCCATTTCCACAATACTAGCAAACGATTGGGTCTATTTACTCAAATTACCCAAAAATTAATACTCTCTCTATCCAGTGAAAATGGTCCACTAATCCTTTTTTATCCATTCCAAATTATAGTCCACTTTCTTTAGTTAGTTTTTTAGCTTTCTTATATACCTCTATTTAATAGATCGCATTGTTATCAATAAATAAGAAGTATTGAAGTGTAAAAATAATTAAAAAAAGGGGTATATCAGGAAAAACATTCTTAAATTCTACCTTCTCAAGAATATTAATTGCAATTTCTTATAATCTATGTTAAAATTGAAAGGGGACTATTTTCATGGGAGGGGGGAGTATTTCAAATACATTTTTAGAAGAAATGTGACCTATATTTTAGAACAGATGAAAAAGAAATATAAGTCTATCTTTGTGGGATAGAGGGAATAATACAAAATGGGGATCATAAGCGATCAAATAACCTAGTAAAGATATTCTTTTAGTACCAAGACAAGTCCCTTTCTGTTTAGTTTTTTGATCAAACATCAAAATTTGCAAGTGATTCAAGGTAGGGATGGCAACGGAATGGGTTGGAGTCTGGTTTTGCTTCTCCGCACCTCGCCCCATCCCCATTCCAATCGGGTGGGGGACGGTTAGGGTGGGGATGGGAAAAGTCCCTTTTTCCAAGCCATTTTTTTTTAAATTAAAACACCTCCTTTTGGATAGGGACGGATCCAATATAATTGGGTTAACATTACAGTATTGAAAAGTTTTTATTGCATTTGAGCCAACATTGCATCGGCCCAAGCAAAAAGAAGTCTTTCATCTAATGCTCTTTTATAAAGTATTAATTCCTTTTGCTAAATGATCTATTTTCTCTTTCTCTTTTTTTTTTTTTTGACAAAGCTATTAATTTGAATATAGTGTTACTAATTTTTCATTCCATAAAGAGTTTCTTTTATTTTTGGTGGTTATATATTAAACTGTTTTAATTGTATAAAATTATTGATTAGTTTAGTTACTTCCGTTTTTTTACTGTGTCAAAGCTTATGATATGCTAATATATTAATATCAATAAGTAAATTTCATGTAGCAATGTATACACTAAGTATTTTTTTTTTAAAAAAATTAAATAACTTTGAAAATTGGGTTTCCGGGGGAGGGTCAGGGCAGGCAACCAAAACCCATCCCCGCCCTGCTAGTAATTCGAGGCACAAACTTGTGCCCCACCCCCGCCCCAGTAGGGAACGAGGCGGGCAATCAAAACCCATTCCCCGCCCCGTTTGAAGCGGGTTCCATCGGGTTTTAGGTTTTCGGGTTAATTCTGTCATCCCTAATTCAAAGAAGAAAAAAAATGATGTTTGATACGCGACTTTTATGAAGAAGGAAATACCAACCCGTTAAGTTGGCATAACTTTTGGGTGTCATTATATGTCTATGACAAGACAACTTATTAAACAATTACTAAATTATAATTATACATTTCAAACATCTATTATAAAGTTTGGATCACACATTCATTTCTTATTATAATTTCCTCATTATAATGCACATTCATAATTTGAATCAAACAAGCACTGATTTCGTATCATTTTACAAAATGCTGGGATGGAGTTATTACTTCTCCTTTTAACCTTTTTTTTTTTTTGAAAGGTTCTCCTTCTAATATTAATCTCATGTCATTCTCAATCTGCTTGACATCGCAAACGATTACTAGTCCAGTAGCTAGTCCTACATGTAACTTTGAGAAAACGTGCATGGCTATAGTAATGCAGAAGAATTTTATTGGAAAAAAGGTTAAAGTGCAATTTAGGAAATATTGATGTTTAATAATCCAAGAAGTTGCTAATGCTTTTACTTAGTAATAATATTTAGAAAACTAGATCAGTCATTGAATTGGGAAAGACAATAGTTCAAGGGTCAAAAGGTCAAATCGGAGTTGTGCTCTTCCGATCTTTTTAATTAAATAATAATAAAAAAAATAAATTTTGAATATTTTTTCATAAAAAATTATTTTTTTCTGATTTTTTCAGTTTTTTTCACCGGTTCAATCAGCCTTCCCTGGTGTCTGGTCCAGTTCTTAATTGGCTGATTTTTCTAGTGAACCAGAGTGGTCTTCCAATCGGTTCCTGATTTCTCAGTCAAAACCGGCTTGGTCCGTTCTCAAAACCTTGCTTAGTACTGTTTGCTTAATTGTAGGGTGATTAACAACTTGTTTGGATGGGACTTATTAATTGGTGTCTTTTTTGTAAGTTAAGCAAGATACTAAAATAAGCGCGTACGACTAGATATTTTGTCGTTGTTAATAATTAAGAGCATGTATTTCTTAAACTTTTTGCAAATGTAAAATTACTTCACTGATTTTGAATTCTTATGGATAGTAGATCAAAAAGATAAATTCTTATGAATTCTCCCATTTTGAACCCAACAATGAAATATTTCATCGTTGAAACTGTTTGTTTTTGTAGTATATATAGGGTTTTTTTTACACCTCGCGTCCCCAACCTTTCACCTTTTTATAGATTACGTCCTAAACCTTTGTTTTTCCTTCTATACATCCCCAATCTTTAAAGAAATCCACTATTTCATCTCTGGTGATAGAAACTGTCAAATTCCATTGTTAAGGTCAGTGGCATTTTCAATAACATAAAATAAATTAATATTTTAATGTAAAAAAAGCAAAAAATGGGGGGTTTTGCAATTTCCGACAGCCAAAGGGCTACCGGAAATGGCAACTGTGCTTGCTTCCAAAATGGTAGCAAGCATAGGTGGGGAGAGATTCCCCCTTTACTGCCCTTTCTGGCATGAGACTCCCCCCCAGTGCTTGCTGTCGGAACGACAGTCAGCATAGGGAGGGGGCCCCCTTTTTGTTGCCAGAATGTAGCAAGAACAAGGGGAGGGGAAAGACTAGGAGGGGAGACTCCCCCCTCCTTACTGCCATTTCCAGCAGCAAAAGGAGGGGGAGTCTCCCCCCACCTGTGTTTGCTACCATTTCGGCAGCAAGCACAACTGCCATTAGGACTGCTGGAAATGGCAGAACCCCCCTCTTTATCTTTTCTTTTTTTTTTTTAACATTAAAATATTATTTTTTTGTATGTTACTAAAAATTTCCTTAACCTTAACGGTGAAATTTGACGGTTTCCGTCACCAGAGACGAAATAAGAGATTTCTTTAAAGGTTGAGGACGTACAGAAAGAAAAACAAAGGTTGAAGACATAATCTATAAAAAAGTGAAAGGTTGAGGACGCTAGGTGTAAAAAATCTTAATATATATGACTAATAAGGAAACCAATGGTACTTTTCCTAATAATAATAATAATAATAATACACCAAGGATTAGCGGTCCGACTATGGAGAGGCAGCCTCTTCTCTTACAGAGAAGTTAAACACACATGACCCTTGTGATTGGGAGATGATGGGTCGGACTCCTTGATCCCCCAATCATAAAAGGCCATTGTGTGCAATTTCTCCGTAAGAAGAGAGATTGCCTCTCTTTAGAAATTTTCCAAGGATTAGAGGAAAAAATAAGATTCCCTCTTTTTTGAGTTCTATCTATAAATAGGATTATAAAATAGGATTTCCTTATATATTTTTGAAAGAAGGATAACTTTATTTATTATTGGCTTATTTTTTGAGTTCTACATATCATCAAGATAGGTTTTTCGTAGCGCAAATCACCGAAGTAGGTTTTAGTATCCATTCCTGCAATTGTCTTCTCGTCAAACCGGGTTCCGCTGAGAAAACCGTCGCAGCTTTAGATAACTCTGGGCAGGTGGCGTAAATCGAGCGACATTGCTGGCTCTGATTCTGATGGAAAACGGAGGAGTAGACGTAGGCAAAGGGAAAGTTCGGAGGTTGAGAAGGAGAGGGAGAATAAGAGGAGGAGAAGGGAGAAGGGGCAGAAGTCAGATAGTGAAAATTCAAAAAAAGACGTCTTGGGAGAAACCGAAAGAAACGGGGGATTCAGCGAGGAAAGGCTGGAAACGAGGAAAACAGAGGACGTGGGGAATTACGGGAATAATCAGGATCAGGAAAAAGATCCTGAGAATCTGGGAGTGTATATTCCGTCATTCAAATTGGCCAGAATGATGATGGAAGTTAATGAAAAGAGTAGTATTGAATATCAGAGAATGACTTGGGATGCATTAAGAGAGAGTATCAACGGCTTGGTGAACAAAGTGAATGCATCAAACATTAGACATATCATCCCTGACTTGTTTGCTGAGAACCTGATGCGTGGTAGAGGTTTGTTCTGTCCTTTGTGTATGAAGTCACAGATGGCTTCGCCAGGATTCACTGATGTATTTCGCGCCTTAGTTGCTGTGGTTAATATTAAGTTCCCAGAAATTGGAGCTCTCTTGCTGAGGAGGATCACTTTGCTGTATCAGAAGGCTTACAAGCAAAATAATAAACCTCAAATACTTGCCACGGCCAAATTTATTGCCCACCTGGTGAACCAGCAAGTAGATCACGAGTTTATTGCTCTTGAGCTGCTGACACCTTTGCTGGAGAACCCCACAGCGGACAGTGTTGAAGTAGCGGTTCACTTAGTCACAGAATGTGGATCCATGCTTCAGGACCTCACCCCTCTAGGCTTGCATGGTGTTTTCGAGAGATTTCATGGAATTCTTCATGACGGAGAAATAGATAAAAAGGCCCTGTTCTCAATTGAAAAACTATTTGCATTACGAAAATCAAAGATTCACGGGCACCCAGCTGTTCATCCAGAGTTGGATCTAGTGGAGCAGGAAGATCAGTTAACACACAACGTTTCAATTTTAGACAAGATTGATCCTGAGATTTCTTTAGATGTTTTTAAGCCGGATCCCCTATTCCTGGAGAATGAGAAGCGATATGAGCAACTCAAGAAGCAAATACTAGGTGAAGAATCTGAAGACGAGTCACTGTCAGAAGCAGAGCCAGATGATGAAGAATCTGATGACTTGGATGATGAAGAGCAGATGACAGAGACAAATATGGT
>CAVNYN010250715.1:0-46362 GCA_963692815.1 Nyctanthes arbor-tristis
CTAAAGATTAATCTTGAAGTTGAATTGAAATTAAACACAATAAGACTAAAGATTAATCTTGATATTGGAATTAAATAGCACATAAAAAATTATTAAATAATTATTTGTGCATGTTGCTAAAGAAAAACATATTTCTTGAGAAATTATATTTGTCCAGAAATAAAATAATAAAATAATTATTTGTGTTCATGCCTAATAGTGTTTTATTGTTTTGAATCATATACATTAAGTTTGACATTATTTTAGCTTCTACATATAAGTTTTTTATGCTTGTAATATAATAACTAAAAGTATTAGTTTGAAGGATAACATATATTAGCTTAATTAATTAACTTGTATTTAATATTATAATTAATGGATTGTTATAATAAATGAGGAATAATAAGAAGTAAGGGCAAGTTGGGAATTAAAATAGAAAAGTAGGAATAAAGGTGAAATTCAAATATTTTACAAGGATTCTACCTTTTATATATTAGTGATAGTGATTATTTCTCTCAATTAATTCATATAATTTTGCAAAAAACAAAAATTATATATATATATATCTACATATATAAAAGAGTGAAAGGGATTGCTACTTACCACTGTTCACACTTTGGTCAGCTTATTCCTTTTCTTTTCCTTTTTTTTTTTTTTTTTTGGGGTTTGCGGCTTGTTTGTTTGTTTATGATTTAAGGAATTTCCACTTATTTTCACTCTTTTGATAATTATGATATTATTTTGAAATCGAAAAATTTGCAATATTGATGTCTACATATATAAAAATTTGCAATATTGACTATTGTTCACAGTTTGGTCGGGTTGTTCCTTTTCTTTTCCTTTTTTTTTTGGGTTTGTGGCTTGTTTGTTTGTTTATGATTTAAGGAATTTCCACTTATTTTCACTATTTTGATAATTATGATATTATTTTGAAATCGAAAAATATGTAATATTGATGTCAAATTAAAGATCCCAACTCATACTTTAATACGAGTTAATAAAGGGAGCAAATTATAAACATATCGTTCATAAAAATGTCTTAAAGATGCAAAGTGAAAATTTTGCTTTATTCTTTTTAATTTTTCTCAACATCTCAATACTTTAAATTAGTTCATTTGAATCCAATTGTAATATCTATATTAACTTTTTGACAATCTATATAAGGAACTTTTAGTATAGAATTAATAATTAGATCTTTATGGAACTAATGTAGCACAATATAGTAGGAACGTGTGTCATGAATGGGAAATATGATAATATTTAATTTGGTCATGTTATGGATTAATTAACTATTGATATGTTCAGATAAGTTTAAAAAGAGTTATGGTATATGCCTTGTTATAATTTTTAATTTAAGTTCATTTACTTGTATAGTTTATATTTATCTTAAAAGAGCCAATTTCTTTTCACTATTTATATTTTCTTCCTCCTTTTCCTTTTTTTGTGTCTTTTTATTTTGTTTCATACAAAACTATATGAATATAAGGGAGAAACTCTATGAAAGGGAGATTAATGGTTCATATAAATCATTTAATGGAAAAATGTCCCGAATAAATCCAACGACTAACTAATAATCCTATTGAAATCGACTGTTTCGCTACATAAAAGATATTTGATTTGAAACGGCTGTCAGAAATAAAATGTCACACTATTTGTTTGACTGCTTAAGTTTTCGCTTTTTTTATTTTTTTATAATTATAATATTATTTTGAAGTCAAAAAATATGCAATACGGGTGTCAAATTAAAGATTCAAAGTCTACTTTAATAAGAATTAACAATTGAGATTAAATTATAAATATATTGCTCATAAAATTATCACAAATATTTAGTAAAATTTTTCTTTACACTTTTTCTGAAGATCCCAATAATTTTGAATTAGTTCATTCGAGCCCAAAAGTAATATTTACAGGAATTTTGATATAGAACTTACGATGTGTTACTTATGAGACTAATTTTATGACGTTGCGGAATGGGTATGATTTATAACATGATCTAACGTGATCAATTTCAATTTGAGTTTATTCTCCTATCAAACTGAATATAATAAATATTAAATTTTAGAGATGTGCTAATTTACTTTGTCTACTTACTTATTGGATGACTTAGTGTGTGTGTATTTATTTTTTTGTCATTGCAATTTCAAAATAAAGTTAAGACATTTTATGGGCAAAACCAAATCACTCAACAAGTAAACAAGTCAGGGAAATAAGCATTTTCCTAAATTTGATAAGTTAATTCAATTAAATTAGGTTAAATTAAATGCCATTACATTTTAGCATTTTAATAATTAATTCAATTTATTTGTATTTATGTGAATTTAACTAAGTTCTACTATCTCTGTCTCAAAAAGATAGTTCTATTTCTTTTTTCACACAGATTAAGAAAAATTTATTTAATAGTATTGGAAAAGTAAATGTTAACATCATTTCTCTATTATACGTTTTCATTTATTAATTATTATGCTTTAATAATTCTATTTTTTTATAACTAAATACATTAAATAGGGTATATAAGAGAAATAATATTTCAAATACTTTTTAAAAATGAAACTAGACAATCTTTTTAGGACATATGTAGTATTAATTAAACAATAAGTTCAATAAAGTTCTATTCAAATTAATCTGGCAGGGATCAGGACTATCAATTCTATTATTTAGTTAATATTTATTTTTTATACAATTGGGGAAACTTTGGGGTGGGGTATAGACTCGAACTCAAAATCTCGTCCTAATAAGGGTTGCTCTTTACCACTTGAGCTATTACCCTTATTTAGTTAATATTTATTCATTATTCATTTCATTATGTACTATCACTAATATTTACAAAATTATAACAAAAAACACATGCAAAACATCTGACACAACTAATATATATTTAGAAAAAGAAGAGATGGTGGCAAGCCAACCCCAATGCATTCTTTTGCAAGTTGGAGATGATAAGGGAAAAAAGAATCCTTATTGTGTTGTGAAATTCCATCGCATAATTGGAAGGGAAGAATAGAACTTGTGAAATTTGAGAATTATTTTTCATTTTTGGTACATGTAGAAGAAGACATTAGAGTCTATGATTATCATAAATCATTAAAAACTTAAAATTATTATTTAATTTGATAAGAAAAATGTAAGGAAATGAAAATTTAATCTAAACATAGAGAGCATTATAACACTTTCAGAAAAGACGGTCATTCCACGTGAGCTGCAACGCCATAAATGTAGGACGGGATGGGGATTTTCTAGTATGGAGTAGAATCCCTTAGCTGGAAAGTGATTAGGATTGAAGTGGCCCCATTTCCCCCACCCCTCCGGTCAAAATTCCACGGAAATTTGAACAGAACCCGGCCCCCCAAAATCTGCTGCGCCCATAATTTTCAAAAGAAAAAATTCAAGAAACCTGTCTACCAACCCACCCGCAAAATATGGATTAATATTACTAATATTTTGTTTGCAATACTTAATAAAATTTAATAGAATTTTATTTAAAAACTCATCAAATAAGTTTAATTTATGAATAATTCTAGTTGAATAAAAAATAAATAAAAAGAGTGACAAAATTGACATGTGTTTTACGTGATTAGTGTTAATATAAAAGTGATGTGATGTGTTGAAAAATAAGATTGTATCATTTGTCAGGTTTGGTAAAATTTTTGTGTGTGTTTTTGTTTAAATAACACAACTCTTAATTTAGTTCGAATTAGTGCCGCAATAATTATATACTCACGTTTCAAATCAAAGGTCTTCAGTTTGAATCGTGTATACCCTCCATACCTCCCTCTTATGTGTATTTAAAAAAGAAAGAACTAAATTTAATTTCCAAATACATATTGTATATTAAAAAATTAAAAAATATTCATCTTCACATTTTTTCACAATTGTTATTTATTTCTCATATCTCCCTCTTGGAGGGTATACACGATTCGAACTGAAGACCTTCGATTTGAAATGTGAGTATATAATTATTGCGGCACTTATTCAAACTAAATTAAGAGTTGTGTTATTCAAACAAAAGCGCACACAAAAATTTTAACAAAACTAAGACATGATACAAAAATGAGCTCAACCAGTGTTTAAAGCTTCAAATGATGCTCAAACAACGAGGCCATCTCAATCTGCAAAACGAGCCCAGTAAGAAGGATCAGAGTTAGGCACAAAAATGGCCATCTATTCCTAACGCGACATTTATTAGAGGAATATTTAGAGAGAGAGGGAGTGAGGGGAAAATAAGGAAAAAGGGAAAGGTTATATCAAATAAAGTGGGAAAGGAGAATTCGAAGGTGCATTCATTGCTGCTCCGCCCATTGTGCACGGAAAAAAAAATACATACATCTATCTGCATTTACCAAGCTGATACTAAACTGGCCTCTCCCATGGAAAACAAAAGAATCAATTTTTATAAAATCAAAGAAAGGGATAAAATGATAGAAATATATAAGTTATATTGAACCAGAAACCATAAAATTTCCAGGGGTCAAAAACCATTAGCACAGAGGGACACAGAAATTAAGCAGATGCAGGAGGGGCGCTCCATCCCTAATACAAAGCAAGCATTATATGAAGTTTCAGAAACAATTCATACTTCATGAGTGATGCAGTTATGTGTGATAGGCATATTTTCTAACACAGGACCAAGTAATAAGGTGTAGAATTTGAGTGCAGTGTCTCCAATCTCAATGAAGAGCACCCGCAACATGGGTGGTGGGCACACAAAGGAGTGCCCAACATGAGCAGGTGAACAGCCATGATCATCAGTAATAAAAAAATAGACTGGTTTCAGCAGAAAAAGTTGCGCATGGCTATCATAATATGAAGCTATCAACTTACAGCAGTCAAAGCTGCTTCAGAACCTTTATTTCCAGCCTTTCCACCAGCTCGATTCAAAGCCTGCAATTATCAAAAACATTTTCTAAACCAAAAAAAGAAGAGGGAGAGGGGGGGGGTCTTTTAACAGGCAGATAAGATTTAGAATTAACAGAGCAGGAAAGGTTCACTAAATAATACAAAACATTGCAGCATAAAAAAATAAAAAAGTTCTGCACGCATAACAAAGTTTACCTGCTCCATATCATCGCAAGTCAAAACACCAAATATGCAGGGAACTCCTGCAGGTCATTTTAGTAGTCTCATCAGCCAATTTTAAAAGCAACTGCAGTCAAAAGAGGGTCAGAACCACGAAATTTAAGAAAGCTTTTGAGTGACTCTGAGTGTTGTTTGGTAAATGGTGGTTGCCTCTGCAGGCATGTGTACTTTCAGATGGAAGGGTATAATACTACAGTAAAGTTGCTCGAAAAACTGCTTGCCCCAAACTGTTTATCCATATTCCATAGAATTGTCAGTTCCTATCTTAAGTTCGACCAGAAAGGGTATGGAAGGAGACAAACTACCCTAGTGTATATATATATACACACACACTCATAGTTCTCCTACTCAATATATATAAATATATATACACACACGCACACACACTTATAGTTCTCTTACTCAATATACACTTCTTTTTTTTTTTTCTGAAGTATATCGTCTCAAAAATTCAAAACTAAAATACAAATTTATTGATAATCAAAAAAGATTTATATAAAAATCGGGGGACATATGTACGTTAGCTCCCAGATATACATACAATAACCAACAAAAGAAGCCCGTGAGACATATGGCGTAGTGGCAAAGGGCGAGCCTGTAGATGGCAGTGCCCCGGTGAGGTCACGGGGGTGATTCGATTCCTAGCTGCTGCGTTGTGCATCCTGCGATTTACCTCCTCCACAGAGCTCAAGAGCAGGGGTTGTCGGGGCGCTTATTATGGGGCGTTACCCAAAATAATAAAGAAAAAAAACCAACAAAGAATTAACGAAACCTATCATCTCTACGTGCATGCAAATTAATCAAATGCAACAAGTATGATTCTGTCATGCTTTTGTCATTCAAAAAAGTATTATCTATTAGGAACGTGGTTGAACAATATCTATGATTGAAATGGGTGATTATTTTCTCAAATTGCAATTTTCCCTTATGGTGTGTGTGAAATTGGTTATATGGAAAGTGTTTTTTCTCACCTTTGAAAAATGTACTATTAAAGTAGTATGGAATTATTATGTGACAAACCATGCTTTAAATCTCGAATTAATAAATAGCAATAATTAATTATGATATATATTTTCGTTCAAAGCATGTTTGATTAGAATTGCTTTCCGTGAAAAATGCCACGTTCATGTAATAGTATAATTCTATTTTTTATGTGCTTGACATAAATTAAAATGGAACTAAAATTCTATGATACAAATTTTTGATCTATTTTTCATCGAATTGAAAAGAAATTTCCTTTTTTTAATTAATTTTTTCTCCCTACCAACCTACCATAGTATAGAAAACGGGTACCAAAAAAATAAAAAAATTAAAAAAAAAAAAAAGTAAAAGCACTAGATGTGCTCGTCAATGGTTCTTAAGTCTGGTGCAAGATCTATCTTTCCGATGTGAGAAATCTGGAATGAACAAATATTATAAAATTTTGTTCAATTATATATTTTATGTCAAAACAAAATATAATGAGTTCCTTTAAAAAAATCGTCGCCATATTTTAAATTTGAAGAACGTGAATACCGTAAACAAGTAAATGAATTAAGATTGCCATCCCTCAAAACTACTCCATATGTTACATTTTAATTAAGATTTTATAGGAGATACACATATCATCCTTAAGTGAATTCTCCTGTAGTTATTATAGGGTTAATTTCACAAATGGTCTAACTTTTACACTTTTTATTAGTTGGGTCTTCAACTTTTTTCAATGTCATAGATCTCCAATCTTTCATAAATTCTTTTATAAGATCCTTTATAACATTTTTTCCATTACTTTTTGGTTAAAAAAAAATCTAAAAAAGGGTAAAAATAATAAAATAGAATTTTCCCTACCTAGCTAACTAATCATTCTACCAATATCCCTAACGTGATCGAAAATGACAAATACCTGCACCATTTTCCTTTATGGGGAGAAATCGTTATTTTTTTCCCTATCATTTCTAACAATAGCGGGACCTGGGAAGAACAAGCAACAAAACTGTGGGCCTCTTTTTTTCTATTGAAAATGATTATCAGAATTTGTTATTTACACTGAGTTGGAATGTTGGTCGGTAACTGTAATTAAATTTAACACTTCAATGTATCAATGATTGATAGTTAGATTTAAAATACTTACATGTCATTTAATAATTACTTGAAGACTATTTTTTACTTAGTCCTGCGATATTTTAAACACACTCCAGTTAAATATATATTTTTATATCTACACAGCACTTAAATTTATTAATTAGCCTTAAAGTTATAAAGAAGTGGAAAACGAATGTAATGTCTCCGATCTATGAATTTTGCTCACGACCGAAGCTCCTACCGGAGCTCCTTACTTTTCTCTATCTTTATGCCCGCTCTTCGCAACAACTTTCCCGCTTGAGGCTTCGATTTCTTTATCTAATTGCACAAACGTTAAACGGACCACCACCACATCACAAAGAATACAAAACCATGGCTTGGGCCTCTGATTCTTTCCTAGAAAAATGGTTATGAGATGATAATTTAAAACAAAAAAAAAAGGTAAATTTCACAAAAGGTCCCCAACCTTTGTAAAAATAAACAAATTCATCCACAATCTTTTTTTCAAGCATGTCGGTCCCCAACCTTTCAAAAAATATGTACAAAAGGTCCCTACATACTATTTTTGTCAATTTTCATTGTTTACTTTTTTTATGAAGATAATTTTACACTTTATTTAAATTTAAAGATTAGAACACAAATTTTAAAAATTTATTTTGATCTCTTTACCATTTTCTCCTTTGCACGCTTTTCATCTGTATATCGTTTTCTCACCCATCTACTTAACACAATTTATATATACACATTGATTAATATATTATCTTTTACATTCACTTATCTAACACCACCACCACCACCACTAGTGTCATAATCATTTTAAGCAATACACTCTTCTAAATTTAAATTTAAATAAGTAATGATAATCGATGTATGATTGATATTCAAGTCATAAAAATTGAAACAATTAAAAATACATAATTTTTTTTTTGGCGAAAAAAATTGAAGGTTTGAATTATATATTTTTAGTCATTTCAATTTTTATGACTTGAATATCAATCACACTTCAATTATTTTTGCTTATTTAGATATAAATATTAGAGAATTCATTGCCTAAAGTGATTATAACACTAATCAATATGTATATATAACTTGTGTTAAGTGGGTGGATGGGAAAAAGACTTTTTTGATTTTATGTATTATTCTCCTTATGCATATTAAGAGAGGAGCCGTATGAGACGAAAATCTCACGTGCAGTTCTATAACAAAAATTCTTTTAACTGAATGACGACCATAACAGATGTCAACTCAATCCGAATGATAAAGTGCCACCTTGACGTGGTGGAAATCATCAATTCGAGCCTGATTATCTCTAAAACCAATGTAAGTTTTTGTATTTGGATTTGCTTTCCCACCGTGATTCAATGAGAATGGATAAGAGGCTCCTGAGATTGACGTGATGGGGCAGAGATGGGATACAGATGAATATGTATATGTGTATGAAAGAGAAAGCAATAAAGAGATCAAAATGAATTTTTAAAATTTGTGTTCTTATTTATTAAATTTGAATAAAGGGTAAAATTGTCTTTATAGAAAAAACTGAACAATGAAAATTGACAAAAATATTATGTAAGAACCTTTTGTGCATATTTTTGAAAGATTGGGGACTCACATGCTTAAAAAAAGGTTAGAGATGAATTTGTTATTTTTTGCAAAAGTTGGGCACCTTTTGTGAAATTTACCCTTCAAAAATTGATATGGGTATATCTATCTATAATATATGAAGTTTTAAAGAGTTCTTTTTTTTTTTCCACAATCTGATAATCCGGATTTCTTCCATAGTTTTGATCCATTCTAATTATTATTTATGTTTTATGTAATACACATCAATAAAACTGATTAAAGGTTAAATTAGTGACGTCCGTCAACAACTTAAGATCTTTAGTGACTACTCAGTGCTCCGGCCACTGAATTTTTGCTATTTGTATTATTAGTGGCCTACTTAAACAATTCACACCCCCCATTAACACCGTTAACATTCCTTTAAATTCCATTTTCTTATTTTTTTCTCAATTGAAATTTTCTTTTTTTGTTTTAACTTTAGTTTTTCATTTCACTTTTTTTTTTGTGCATTTCATGTGCTCGCCATAATTAATCATCAGATTGCACAATGAAATTGAAAATTTTCGCAAGCATCTTTAGGTTATCATCCTTTGCATTAATTGAATAATTAATATAAGTCAATTATTATGTTACTAATTAATCACCCCACAAATAATTAAGTGTTTATCACTAGTTTGTAAATGTCAGTTGAGACACCTCTTCACTGGCAAAGGGTGCACTGGATGAACACCAAACATTATCCATAATCAACTGCATCCATGACTCGTCTTTATCTTCTTCTTCCATACAAGCTGTCAATAATCATACTAAAAGCACGTGAAATTTGAAAAAAAAAATGTGAAATGAAAAACTAAAGTTAAAACCAAAAAAGGAAAATATTTTAGTTGGCAAATGGCACAAACATGAAATGAAAAAAAAAAATGGAATAAAAAACTAAAGTTAAAACTATATATTTCAGTTGAGAAAAAAAAAAAAGAAGAAAGTGGAACTCAAAGGAATGTTAACATTAAAGGTGTTAGTTTTCTTTGGGAGGGGGGGAGTTGTTTAAGTAGGTCATTAATAATATAAATGGTAAAAATTCAATTGCTGGAGTACTGAGTACTCAATGCTCCTGGAGCACTGAAATTTTTTTTTAATTAAACGAGTTAAATATCATTTTGGTTACTCAACTTACTATTTCGTTTCTAAATCATCACTAAACTTCAACTTGTTACTCATTACTCACTGAACTTATAAACGTGTTACTCATTCACCACTGAACTTATAAAAGTGTTTCTCATCCATCACTTAGACAGAATCTATTAGTTAAATTTAACGGATGAGATGACGTGGCTTAACGGTAAAGTGACGTAGCTTAACAGCTCTGTCACGTGGCAAGTGAAATACTAATATAGCCATTGAACTATTTAAATTGTTATTGATTGGCCACTAAATTTACATTTAAGTTATTAATTCATCATTAAACTTTAATGTGTTACTAGTTGGTCACTAAACTTATCATTTAAGTTGCTAAACTATCATTGAACTTTGACGTGTTATCTGTTAATACCTATATTTGCATATCAATTTATAAATTTCGTTCGTTTCCCAAACTAATATTAATTTTTTTCTTTTTTACAATATTACTGTTTTTTTTTTTTTGTTGCATATTGACCACGTGTCACAAAATGCTATAAGGTGGAAAATTAATTTTAATTCACAAAATTTTGATTCTTAGGTCGAAAATTGATTCTATTTTGTTTCCTAGGGCATTTTGTGACCAAAATTTTGAGTGACCAAAATTAATATTAGTTTCAGAAAAAATTAAAATTAATTTTGTGAACTATAATCAATTTTCCACCTAAGAAAAAAGTATAGTTGAGCAAAAAGTGTTGGTATTTTGTGACATATGGTTAATATGTAAAAAAAAATTAATATTGTAAAAAAGAAAAAAATTAATATTAGTTTTAGAAACGAACGACAAGTTATAAATTGGTATGCAAATCTAGGTATTAACGGGTAACACGTCAAAGTTCAATGATGGTTTAGCAACTTAAATGGTAAGTTTAGTGACCAACTAGTAATACATTAAAGTTTAATAATGAATTAATAATTTAAAAGTAAGTTTAGTGACCAATCAGTAACAACTTAAATAATTCAATGACCGTATAAGTATTTCATTTGCCACATGGTGAAGTTGTTAAGTCACGTCAGTTCACCGTTAATCCACGTCATCTCCTCCGTTAAATTTAACTAACAGATTTCGTCTTAGTGATGGATGAGAAACGCTTTTATAAGTTCAGTGATGAATGAGTAAAAAGTTTATAAGTTCAGTAGATAATAGGTAACAAATTAAAGTTCAGTGATAGTTTATAAACAAAATAGTAAGCTGAATAACCAAAATGGTATTTAACTCCTAATTAAACAAAGTTAAATGTTGAAATACATGTTATCTTCTTTGACCAATTTTTAAAATTTTGAAATATATATATCAACTAAAATTTTCAAACACCCCAGGAAGTGCCGTTAAAGCACATAGGTATATGATAACATTATTGCACGTATCAATAGCTAAATATGTTCTTATCGATCATCACTTTAAACGAAAAACGGTAATCAACAAAATTAATCTATTTTAATTATGCATAGCCTATTTTGAAGTAAATTTAATTTGTATGTGTATTTTTGTTAACTTATGCATGCACGTAACATTTTTCAATTTCAAATTCCTTATCCTAAAGTCAATTTCCAAATCATAATACTGTTACCGAATGATATATGATCAGATTAGGAAATCTTGTTGAAATCTCTTGATATCTTACCTAAAATCAACCCATTGAATCTTATAAATACCCCATTCATTCATAAACATTTCGTCAACCTGAAGCTAATTACAATTAATTTGTCAAACCCCTCAATATATAAAAACATTGGTTAAAGTTTTATTACTAAATGAATTTATCGGAAGCGTTATAAATTTCTTTTCACAACTTTTGTCCAAACTCGAGGGGCACGACTTGCCAATAAACTCTCTTTTATTCCTTAGATGAAGTAGTGTTGTTTGTCGTCTTTAATTAGTTTGAAGTGTAGTATTTGTATAAAGAACATGAAACACGATATATAAAAGTCACTTTATATATATATTAACAACCGAACACAAGATCGGGAAACCCTTACAAGTAAAATTAGGATTCCCAATCTTGTATCAAAACTTTCCACAAAAACCAAGTTTTATTTAGTTATGTTGACTTTTATACATATACTTAATTAAATAAGAAACATTGGCCTATCCCTCATAATCTTGTCATAGTGCAAAAGATTGAGGGAAAAGGCACAAAATGTCTCGAACTCATATGAGGTTCTTAAATACATAACAAACATGGGATCATTCTCATAATGAGCCCAAAGATCAATTTCTATTACATGCATAACTTGGCTTGCGTCATGCGACATCTTCCATTCCTCGGCTTTTCTTTTAACAATTCTTCGATGGATCATCTATAAAGAGTAGTCACATAAAAAGTGAGTATAAAAATACCCCTGAGTAATACATTAATTCGGTTTACCAAAGGTTTATAGAAATCATTTCATGCTCCAATCTTAAGAACATTAAGATACACAAACCTTTTTGAACACATTATAGGGCCCCAAATACTAGAAGTTCCTACTACCCATGGCGCCTCGTTGCCTTTCAAATACCAATATGATAATGGCAACACAATAGATTCATAAAAATTTCCGGTTTGCTTTTACCGGATTTCCAAACTTTCAATTCATAACAATTAACATGGATCAAATCAAAGCAGACAATACAAAATGAGTGGAGGGACTCTAGCACTTCTTATGCAATAAATATTTTAACAATAATCAAAACATATACCTTTTCTTGAAACTTATGCATGCAAATAAACCAAAGAAATGTATTATTCACCTAGCTTGTTTGAACCTTTGAAATTAAGACTTGTTATCAAATGGCAAAACACCCTCAAATCCTTGGTAAATCTAGGCAAAGTAACATTTAGAATGTGAGTTCTATATGTATATGAACTAAGCCTTGTTTGGAGAGACAAAATAGAGCTTTTAAAAGTTTTTTGTGAGTTTCCAAAACCATGCACAATTTATGGACGAATTTTTATTCTTGTTTTCTAAAGGCTTTGAGTTCCACCAATACAAATACTCCCATTTGCCCATAGCAATGAGTTAAATTGGAGGGATAGGAATGCTTCTTAGTTAATCAAGGTGCCAAATGTGGGTCTTGGATTCAATTCATGTGGGAAGAAGCCTATTGGATCCAAGTGTATAAGATCTTTCCCTTTACTCTTAGTAAACTCCTTACCTATTAAAGTCGATAGTTAAGTCTTTGTATTTCTAAATATACTAGTGAGATATCATATCTTTACCTTAAGAATATTTTCCGTCTCAAAATTTACTACCCGATTAAACTTAATTGTTCTTGTAACAAATTTATATAACCGATGAGGAAATTGACATTCGAGTAATCGACAACTAAACAAAAATGTCTTCAAATTCTTATAAAATGTCTCGTCTAGACATTCCATTATGAGATTATTCATCGATTACTTATAGTTGAATATCAAAACCAATTATTATTCCGGAAATATCACTATTTCAAATAGAGGAAATTTCACGGGATGTTACATAATTAGCAACTATGACAAAGAAACTCTCCCGCACACCTCTATTCCTCTTTCTTTGCTTTGCATTTTTGTTGGGTCAAGCTCTTGTTTCAGCTATTGGAAAAAATGTAGCTATCACTGATGATTCATTAACTTTCTTAAACACTAATATTCAAGCTCACAACGAGTTATCAAGTAAGTAAACTGAGTGGTGGTTTCGCTGAGGTTGGCCACGCGTTCATCCACCAACAGTTGGTGGTCCTCTACCATCATGAGGTTTTCCGAAGTTTCAGTGGCCATTTGTACACCCACCTCTTCTATCAGGTGGTTGGCCTTTTGTGCATCCACCTCTTCTATTAGGTGGCTTTAGACTCCCACCGTACCCATGGATCCCATCCTATTTCTGGCATCCACGACTCCCGCATTTTTTCTGACATCCACATAGTGCAGTAGAAGGTAATTATAATGAGGCTGTCAACAGAAATAGTAACAGCAAAACTAGTCCATAATAAAAATATCCAACCAATGATATTAAGCCTCTAGTGCCTAGTCCTATGTTCTTTTAATTGATAGCTAGTTTATCCAAATAGTTCCTTTGCTTATAATAAAGAATTATTTAGTTGTAGACGTGCATTATTTGTCGATTTCAAGCACATATGTTAGTAGGTGTTTAGAGTTACATATATAAAATAAATTAAATAATTCACCCATTATTACTTACTGTTTATATATTTTTTTCACAAATTTTATTTTGTATGGTTCTACTCAGCAGCGCTGGCTTGAGTAAATTCTCTAGTAGTATTTAACATGGTCATTGTTGGCAAATGGCGACACTAATTCACCATTTGCAATTAGCATTTTTTTAATGATTTTATACTCCTTTAACTGTTGGACGAGCAGACATAGTGCTATGCCTGTATCAAGTAATGGACTTCAAGAAGAAATTAGTCAAGAAAACTTTGGAAGTTGATGTTAAAGTTCACTGTACTGCCAAACGAGATGAATTACTAACTAAAAAAGGGATCTCTCGCTACCGACGGTGTACCGGAAAGGCAAAATGGTTTACCAAGTAATATTACAAAAGAAAAAAAAAATTACAATAGTGGTTATTTTGATCATTTTAATTACGGTTTATTTTATTATTATTTTTAATTTTTTTTTTTGTACAAAGGGGATGATGGGGATTTGAACGGGGTAATCCCTATAAGATGTTAGACTCTTAACTAAGTGGACTAACCTCTTGATCTAATTATCGTTTTTTTAGTATAACTAAATATGTGGTGTGATTAATAATTTTGGTGGTGTGAATATAATTCCCCATGACTGAGTGATAAGAATTAAAGAATGAGTGCAAGGATCAATATTGTTATTATAAACTACCTAAATCATTCATTCTAGCACTTTTTAAAAATTCATAGATTAGCTCTTAAGGAAAAAAAATTCATAAATTAATAATGGGCGCCGGTCATGATAAATAACATTAAAAATGACAATTCAAGGCGTACTCAAATTTTAATTGGAGTTTCTATATATATATATATATATATATATCTTATATCATTTTGAAAACAAAGAATATATCAAATCCGCGCACGTAGTAGCTCACAAAATCAATTAATGTGCCAATTGATGATTTAAATCGCACAAGCTGATCATATAAGAATCAATCACGTGTATATATAGCAGCTCGTGTGCAAAAATTAATTTGCTTCCCCTCTAAATTCCATGGTTCATAGTTGAGACGAAAACTTGTTTAGGATTGCTCCGCTACTTATCTTAACGTACGGGGATGAACATTGCAAAAACGTTATTTTCCATATCAGTTCGAGGTTAATTTTCCGAACAACGTTACCGGCCTCGTCGCTTATTCTCGCCGGTGGCGACTGGCGAGGGGCTCAAATTCTCCACCGGAGGTGTTTCATGCCAAACTGTTCCTCTTTTAAACTTCATGCGGTCGAGATGAAAAGATCAAAAAACCCTTTGCCACCAGCCATAATTCCTTGGGCAACCCCACCACCGCAATCCACTGCAACTCCGAGACGAATTTCCAAGAAGCCAAGGAGTATTCTCCAACTGCCCAAAAAATCCCAGAAAGTGGACGCCTCTCGACTTGGGGAAATCGGAACTTTACTTGCCACTCACTTTTCCGACCGGACAGACCTTCAGGTGGAAACAAACAGGCCTTTTACAGTACACGGGCGCCATAGGTCCCAATTAGTTTCCCTTAAACAGCTAGAGAACGACGATGTTGGTTACTTTTTTCCCAATGAGGATTTTGATAATGGAAAAGCTGAAGCTGCCTTGTTTGATTTTTTGAATATGGGTATTTCGTTGAGTAAGTTATGGGAGGAATTTATGGTGTCTGATGAGAGATTTTGTGAACTGGCTGAGTATTTAAAGGGTGCCAGGGTTTTGAGGCAGGACCCATTGGAGTGTTTAATTCAGTTTGTTTGTTCATCTAACAATAACATTCTGAGGATTACTAAAATGGTTGATTTTATTTCGTCCAAGGGAAGGTTTCTGAAGGCTGTGGAAGGGTTTGATTTTTTCGAGTTTCCCATCCTCGAGCAGTTCGCATTGGTGTCTGAAGCTGAGCTCAGAGAGGCGGTTTTGGATACAGGTATACTTCTGTTTGCTGTTCTGCTTACTGAAAAACCTGGGTTTGATGTTCTTTGGACTTGTGAGCATTGCTTTTCCAATTGTTCTATGGATTTGCAAGCATTGCACTGGCCTAAAGATGAGAATTTAATAACACTGGTGTTTGTTTGATCTTAGTATATTCTGATGTCTTCCAGCCTGATGAACTGTTCTGGTGACACATTCGATGATAGTTTTTACCCCTTCTTGAACTCAATGAACTTATTCTCCAGCTTTATCTCATTTACTGACTAAAATTATGAATGGAAGGCTAGAAGGTTTTGTTGATAAAGCATGCTTTATCTTGGGAAACTGAAGTTTTGTATCTGAATAATATCAGTCTACTAGATGACATTGTTGTGCTTCTACCATGATTGACCATCAATTATTCGACATAGTTTCTTCTTGCTGATACTTCATTAGAAAGTTTAATCCTCTCTTGAATAAAATTATCAGGGCAAAATATATTGTTGGGACTGTGACAGCTTTGCAAGCAAAAACTGGTGGAGGTATGAAGTGGCTTGCTTCGCTTCGCAAATTAGACCTTCAGGAGGCAATCAATGCACCGTGTAGTTTACCTGGTGTTGGTCCCAAGGTTGCAGCGTGCATTGCTCTCTTCTCTTTGGATCAACATCATGCCATCCCTGTTGATACTCATGTCTGGCAGGTGAATTTTGTTGTCTCTTTTAAGTTATTGGTAAAAATAGCGGCTTTTAAGTCGTAGGACTCTCTTACAAGCCCAGTCAAACTTGCTCTCCAGTTTCAGAAATCTGTGAACTTGTACCGGGGCTTATTAATATTTCTGTTATTTTAGTTCTGGAGTTTGGTATCTGGCTGCAATATATTGCTCACAATATGTTCTCTTGAGACGTGAACATCCTATATATTAGCTTGTTCTCAATATTGTGTTCTGCTTATTGTCAAACATTCTATAGTGGCGACATGAGTGGAAGTTGATCCCGAAATTTCTATCTATTTCGAGACAGATTGCAACCAGGTATATCATTCCTGAGCTGGCCGGAACCCGTTTGATGACTAAATTTTGCAAGCGGGTTGCTGATGCTTTCGTGAGTAAATATGGGAAATATGCTGGCTGGGCACAAACTCTGCTTTTCATAGCTGAACTGCCTTCTCAGAAGGCCCTCCTGCCCTCAAGCTTTTGGAGTTCTAAGGAGAGAAGCTCGGGTAATCTTGAAGATGTAAAGTCACCAGATAAGATAGCCCCGACAAGAAAATGAGAAGAAAATGCTGTTCCAATTCATTAGATGTATCATTATTTCGATTTTTAAGCATATTCTGTTGAAAATCAAGGTCTGCAGCAGAAAAAATCACCAGAATGTTAAGAAAGAATGTAGCAACTTGAAGTTTGTCAATTGAATATTTATGGGTTGTTTGTTTATGTTTTCCTCTGTTTCACACTTTCAGCTTGTATGATTTTACGTTATTTTCAAAATGTTAACCTGTTGAAAGTAGGATAAAAGAAATACAAGATCTAGTTTAATCATTCCCATTACCGTACAAGTGTTCACATCGACTGTAAATAGATGTCATATGTATCTCAAGATTATACCTTCTCTGTGGGGCGGAAGTGAAAGTTAGCAAGCAAGTGCAAGGGCGGTGTGACAACATAATCCTGAGCCCTATCAATTCACTTTTGGTAATGGTCTTTTGAGGATACTTCTACGGTTTCAATTTGTATTTGGGATAAGTGCTGTCTAATTCCCACTACAAGGTTCCAAGTACACATGTAACAACAAAGTACTATATATTTAGAAAACCATAAGGCAAAATGTATTATTATTACTATATCATCATATAGAAGAACAGAAGTGTACACCTGAGAGAGACCATCTCTCTCTTATTTGCTGCCTTGCTTCTTCAACCAGGAACCAAAACTTGTGGGGCAAGTTTCTTGTAAGACGATATCTAAGTCAGCAGCACCAGGGCAATATTGCCCACCGACAAAGCGACGATCCATGCTGTTAATAGTAAACAAAAAAAATTCTGATGAGATTGCTCCCCGCCAAAATAGCTGAAAGCAAACAAAAACAACAGAATTGGTCAGGACTTGGGAAGCCTGTTGCAGTTTGCAGGAGTCCATCCAATCCGCTGTCTCTCGTAGTCGTAAATCACCAATTTATCTTGCAGAGATACGTCTACAATAAAAAAGTTTAGTGACAAATTAGATTACAAAATAAGAACATATATATAAAATATTGGTGGAGATCTGTATTGGGTTCCATACCACCAATAACATTGAGATTTCCCAGCCCAACTTCACCCCCGTTCAAGATACCCAAGCACACATTTCCATGTTCCTGAAGGAAAATGAATCTTATCAGCAGAGAGTAAATTTAAAAACAATGTCTGGAAAAATAAGTTCAGCCAAACATGCTATATTGGAATATAAATATTAGTTGTACTTACAAGAGCAATAGTACAATTACAAAGCAAGCAAAGAGCACACACAAATATTATATTAGCTCCCATTTATCTGAAGATTATGTTTTACAAGCTTTCAGATAAATAAAGAACAAGATCAGAAGATGATCTCAAGCCTGTCACATATTAGAGAAAGAGCTCCGGTCAAATCCTTTTATATAGTGAAATATCAGGGCAACCTTGGAATGTATAATAAAACCAATTGGAAACTATGGTATTATATTAAGCTTTATCTATTTATTTGCCAAGAAACAAGTAGCTGGTTGAAAGAGTAGCTTACTGTGACAACAAGATATGCTTGAGGAAGCAGTTGAAATTGGATATTTTTGCCATTTCTGAAGTTCAACGCCAATGGTTTGAAGTAATTAGCCACATCACTGATGGACTTGAAGGGCTTTGCCTTTGCACTTTTCCAGCAGACAGGGAGGCTTTTGTCCTCCACCGCATCAGTTAACTTCCCATTTACATCTTTCTTTATCTGAAATGAAAAAAAAAAAATGAAAATTGTGGTTAGCTCTTGCATGCAGCTAGACAACTTTAGAGAAATCTTGTGCAATGTTGACTTCACCATGGAAACCAGGGCGCTGTAAGCTTGAGAACTGAAGTAACTGTAGGTACTGCCACTATCAAAAACTATTGGAAGGCCCTTAATGCTAGTAGCTTGGCCACCAAACTGGAGGTCCACGGACCCCAGAGAGTAGTATTTCCTGAAATAAAACAATTAAACCCCCAAAAGTTGGGCGATTCTCTGTCCTTTTTAATGCGTTAAGAGATAGTTCAATAAGATGGACTGTAGAGTGTAGGAGTACGAAAAAGAACAGAGAATCATCTATTATACATGCCAACACCGTGTAATATTTCATATCATATATGTTCTGACAACGATCAATGTAAACTGAGGAGCTTACTTTCGACTCAATATTGATGTCCAAACAATCCCTGAAGACGGTAGAAAATCATCTCCAAAGAAAAGAAATCCTCCACCTTGCCCACTTAAACAGTGACCCACAACATTTCTAGTCAGACCCATCTCACTCAATTGTGCAACGATGCTTGATTTGCCATTGCCAAGACCAAGGACTCCATCTGTGTAAGGTGGATGAACTGAATTTGGAACTTCTTGATTGTACCCACACCTGTGCTTTACATTGTCAGGAAAAAAAATACAATTACGAAGACGAAAAATACACTGTTCATCCAATTACTGAGACTTGGATAAATTATTAGATTACAGCTTAGTGATTTTTGACTGAAATAAATGGACCATTGTTGTTTTTGTTAGAGATGATATTAAGGCCTAGAGACTCTTCTTGGCTAAGCTTGAATTTAAAAGGAAAATGTATGTTCAAACTTTTTAATGGTTAAAATTAAAAACAAGCAAGTTATTCTCACAGGAAGATGAGTGACTTTCAAAATATGTAACTTTGTTTTGCGTTAAGAAAAAAAAGAGAAACCCAATGTTTTACTACATAAGAATGGAACACAAACTAATGCCAAGAATATAACTCACCCAAACGCTAGACGAGGAACTAATGTGCTACCATTGGTGAACCTAAAAGGAAAGGAGTCCAGAACCAGCACGCCCAAGGATGAACCAAGATCAGCGTAAGTGACCTCATAGTCACATTGCTCATCAGGGGCTTCACAATTACTATCACCAGGTCCATGAAGTGAGTCACATAGGGCATGCGTACATGTGATCAGGTTCTTGTTGGGTTTATAAAGACTGTGTGGAGACTGGAAAAGAAAAATCAAAGGACAGATTAGTTGAAATTCTGAAATAACAGCTCACTAAACAAATAAGAGATCAAATAGAAAGAATACCGGAGTGCATTTAGTGCAAGGTGCATCACACTGGAGCCAAGTTAGGTCACTGCCAGTATCTATGTCAAGGAAATAAGGTTTTGGAGGTTGACCAACATTCATGGTCACATGATAATACCTGCACAAACAATACTGAACAATCCAGCTCTATTTCAAACAATAAAAATCTGAACCCGTATAACTCCATGGAAATGGTCCAGAAAAGTTTGTAACATATGTTCGAAAGGGATACACAATTATTAATATATTCGTAATACATTAAGAACCAAGGCAAGTTTGGCAATGATATCAAACAAAAGAATTGAAAGTTGAAACCTATAGACAGAACGAAGCAATAGGTTATTTTGGTTTTCTTCTATGGTCAAACGCACAGTGGAAAAAGAATGTGGAACAGAAACATCTATTTAGGACCATGGAAATTACAAAAGATGACTTTTTGATTGGGAGAATCTTTACACCTCGGAAAAAAGAAGAAAAAATCTGTTCAAGAAAGTTCCGCAGTAAATAGAGAGCTTTGCAAAAATATTACGTGCGATTCCTTCAACTCAAGAGAAACCCAAAATCAAAATCAAAATCAAATCCATTTCTAGCAATTCACGCGCAATACTCCATTTAGAACATAATCAACCACAATACAATCAAGATAAAACCCATCATAAGACGTGATTGACAAACCCCCGTAAAATTCCCAGTCAATCCGATTAAAAAAAATTATTAACAGATAAAAAGAAGCAGAGAAAAGCATACCCCTGTGGATAAACATTTCCAGAGACAGGAAAAAACACAGACGATCCAGAAGTTTTCCCAGATTTTGACTGTTTCTTGTTGACGGTCTGAGGCAGATGGGCAGCTGCAGCACACCATACCAGTAGGCACAGCACCAATGCTTGAATGTACTTATACTTCATCGTCTTTAGATTGATCGATACAATCGAAGATGATTGTGCGGAATGGAGAAAAAAAGAAAAAGGAAGGCTTTCTGGGTACAGAGTTCTCTCCTTTTTCTCTCTAGACGGAGACCCAAAACAGAGACCTTCCCAGAAGCCCCCCAGTAATTAAAAGTAGTAATTGACTTGAGTGCTCACTGAAAACTTTACACAACATTTTGGCCTTGAACAATTCCACGCGGAATGTGACGTGTATTTGGAATTGAATAATTTGTTTGGACATAGAAAAATTGCACTATTGGTGCTCAAATTATTGTTTAAACTAGAATCTAGCCCGATTCACAATTGAAAAATGACGTTAAGAGTTTCGGAAAAAGACAATGATAAAGAATTTTATAAAGAAACATACGAACGAACAACGATGAGATCTTTTTAACTTCCTTGTAGCAAGTGTAATATATAATTTCAAAAATTTAAAAGTCACTTCGAGTATTAAGTAGTATTTATTACGATTGTATAATTATTTTTAACTAAAGTTATTGTGAATCCTATAGATCCTTGTCAATCAATACATAACCATGGTATGCTTTACGGTTGTTTGGCAATCTGTCCAACTCCGACTACATGACACTATCATCTTATATAAGAATGAAACGTTTGGAATTTTTTTCCCCGAAAGATAAGTGCTTATTTGATCCTCTTGTAACATATCCCTTTATAAGTCACATATCACTGGTTTAACTATTGATTTGATAACTACTCATTTATAACCACATATTTCTAATTTTTATTAAATCTACACCACTCATTTCACCAATTTATAATTTCTCTTTATAAGTCACTTTAAAAAGTAGAATCAAACAACCACTAAATTGAATGCTAGATTTATTGATTGATTGATTGATTTTTTTTTTTGGGATGCTAAATGTATTAATATATTTGCTTATAAAAGATGATTGCATCTTGATAGTGTCGTATTTTTTCCATAGGTGTGTAATACTTTATTATCAATTGAGGCTCTCTTGTCAAAGAATAGTTATATCTACTTTATTTTTATTTTTTTACCCTTCTTCTTTGATAACTTTTGATTTTTTATTTTCTTGTCTAATTCTTTCTCGAGTCAATGTTTCTTTGGAATATTTCTCCTCCTTATGGTAAAACTCATTCATAAAGCAGACGGCTAGCTAGTACTAGTAGTAACTAGTTTTCTCTATCCGTGCGATGCACAGAATGTGAATGCTGTATGAGAAAAATCAGACTTATAATATTCTACCATAGAGGAGAAAAAATAGCATAACGACAAATTAACAGTAAATTTTTATCAAAAAATAGCTTTGCAAACCAACAAACTAAAATATATCGGAAAACGGATATGCCAAAAAACTAAAATATTGGCCGATCATATTACGTTATAAATCATCCATGGAAAAAATAAATTAAATTTATTTTATTTTATAGTTTAATCCACTACAAATGAAATTCTGTAAATATTTTCATAAATATTTGTCTACAAATAGTTTATTAAGAAATGCAAATATTTTTGTAGACAAAAATAACTTACATTTCATGCATATGGAAAGAAAAAGCATCACAATCTACAAATAATTAAAAAGTTTCATGAACACTAACCTAAACAAATATCTCAACAATGATAAGTTATTCCACTACCAATCTTCCAACTCACTTTAGAAAATTTTATTATCGATAAAAAATTGTAGACTTTTTTATATACTTATGCTTGTCTGCAATAAGACTATTAGACCTCATATATCAAAAATAATAAAAAGAAAAAAAAGAAAAAGAGACAGAAAAAGGACTATTAGACCTAATTTTGAATTTAGCATCCATATAAAGCCGTTTCTGCCTAAAGTCCATTCATTTGTTATGTCATAGAATTTTCTTTTGGATTAGGACATTCAATATATAACATAAGGTAAACGTGAAGGAATTTTAACCATAAAAAATCAATAACACCTAACATTTAAACAAATTGATTGCATATATGAATTTTTCACATCCATAGTAACTTCTGATGTTACTAAATTAAAAGACTAAAGAATACTTGAACTTTCAAAATGCTTGATACTAATTGGAATTAAAACCATAAGAAAAATATAAAGAAGGGTAGCAATGCACAAATATCCAAACATAAAGATAATAGGCAATCACAAACATGCCAAATAATGATAATACAAATATTAGTAGCCTAAGTCCAAATAACGACAATACAAATTTTAATATTTTTTCAGGAAGCCTTTGTTGCAAAATCCCCTGCAAGTTCCCTTTTTGCGAAATAGCCTTCACGAACATAACTTGACTCATGAACCTTGGCTAGAACCTTAAGTGGGCAAGAAGATTCGTCATTAGAAGTAAAATCCGTCATTTGAACAAAGTAACATAAATAGAAATTAGAGCAACAAATAAACAGATATGATAATATAAACCAACAGGAAATTATTGTCTAAACACCTGCTAACACAATGCTATGAACTATGTCCAATATCAGTTACCAATTAATTAATAACTAAAAAATAGTTCACAAAGAGAAATTTGCCATACAAAATGATCCTAAAATTCTACTACTGGACCATGATTACAGCATGGTAGAACTAATCTTTACAGCAATTGACTTTTGAACTAAAGTTAACAATCTCTTCCTCTCCCCAAACAAAACCAAATTAAAAAAAAAAGAAAAAAGAAAAGAAAAATAAAAGAAACGTATTTACCTTAATTTTCTCTTAAACGCTTTAAAAAGATAATATTTCCTATTAGCCTAAAAAAGGAAAAATTAGTAATCTCCACAACCCAAAAATAAAATGATCTAAAGGAACATAAAATTCTCATAAATCCTCCAAAAATTCTCTGTACCTACAAAAAATCAAGTTTTAAATCCAAATGACTAAATCGTACTGGACTTCAATGGCAGCTTAAACAAAATAATATTAAAAAATAAAAAATAGAAAGAAAACTGGAATAATAGTAAAATAGATATCATACCAACAAATCATTTAGAACACACTAGATTAGTTTTCACCCATTGAAAACCAAGTTCCATGCTCGACTAACCTACAAAATCAAAAGGGAATTATGGCAAAAGTCAACCGATCTTCATCACCAACAATAGTTGTGCATTCGTGCAATGAAAGAACTGTCAACTTGCACAACACTTGTGTCCTGAAATTTCAATGACCATAAGGCAAACAATTAAGATCGGAAGAGCACACGTCTGAGTTGCAGCATGGCAGCAAATAGTAATTTCACTTTCTAATCTTTGCACTTCAATATTAGAAAATTTGGATTAGTAACTAATATATTCCTTACTCCACATACAAAATCAGCACCGAATCTTTAGCTTAAAAGAATATGGATGGAACTGAATTTTGTCAAAACTGCTTCTTCCTACACTCACTTATAACCATGCATCCTAAATATATTTTTCTCCCCAACAATTTCAACTATCACACATAAAAAAAAAAAAAAGAACAAAACCACTCACTTCTCAGAAAGTCAATTTCACAGGTGCTCTAATAATGCTGGTTGAACAAAATGTGAAGCACTGAAACTCAACCGGCTTCATATCTACCTTGGGTGGAAAAATTACAGAAATTTATATTAAAATATTCTAATCAGCTGGGGAAATTATTTGAGAATCATAATCGTTCAAGGAAACACAAAAGCTTACTGATTTTACATATTCAAACATTTCCAGCCATTTGCGGCCACTATGAAGACCCTTGAAGCCAAGGTATACCAATTGGAACCTGAAAGAAGATACTCAGTAAAAGATAATAAATGATTTCATGTAAAAGGATTTGAAGCATTAAACAATCATCTTGTAGAGACCTTGCATTTTGGTGGATATCACTAAACAATATAAAGGAGCACACGTTCACAAAATTGGTACATAAATCAAATTCAGAATTTTACTAACACACATGATATAAGAGAAGAGCGACCCCATGATATAGAAGCCACATTCCTCATCCTTTGGCTACCCATGGAAATGAGTCTGAAAGTTCATCACCTAAAAAAAATTACAAAGTCAAGTTAATAAATCTAATGAGCAACATTTAGTAGCAAATTGTGAACTTTAAAAAAAAATGGAAAAAGAAAAGAACAATTTAATTTCAGAGAACACAATACTTAAACCAACGCTAAGTTAATAAGATATTAACCTAAACTAACTCCATGTTTAGAAGATAAATAAATAAATATGGACATGCATGTCAAAATTAACATTATTATTATATTATCATTGTCTGTGTTTATTTTTCTTAACACTTAGTTGAATATGCTTGTGAATGCCAGAATTCTTATATTAGCAAATGTATAATAATAACTATGGACATCCATAAATTCTTGTTCTCAGCTGAAAGTATCTACTTTGCTCTATATAAATGTAAATGGGAAAATGGGATGTAGATAGATAACCTGGAGGAGAGAAAATGAACACATAAGCAATTCTAGCCAATCTTATCCACAAGTAAAATTTGAGGCAACAGCAATTGAAGAGCTCATTGCTAGGATTCTCCAAATTAAATTTGAGGCAAAACGGACAATATCTCAAGCTCCCAAGTCCCAACCATTATCTATTTCTCTTCTTCCCCAGATTGGTTGCTCTCTTCTTTTCTTTAAATATTTTAAATATTTCTGCTTTTTCTGAAAGCTGCTTGAGAAGAGTTCGTGCACAATTATGTAATCGGTATTTTTCAAACATCATACACACACTGCAATTGGTATCTTTATTTTTTCTGTAGTGAATTCATTCTAATCATAAATAGACAAAAATACTTTACTAAGCACAAAAAAAAAAAAAAAAAAAAATCCCAATGATCGAAACAGAAAAAAAAAAAAAAAATACTAACTAAAAATTAGAAACAAATATTTGAGGACAACTGCTCCAACAATTGCAACCCCACCACTTCTAATCACTCATCTTAACCCTTTCCATGTCCCGATAGAAAGATTAGTATTAGAGCTTGTTTGAGAATAGTTTTTTAGAAATCATTCCTTCCTAATGGAAAAACTAACCTTTAAGAAAAAGAGCATTCCAATAGATGCTGAAAAATTACCCAGAGACCATAGGTCCTCACACCGGAAAGTAGATCTAAAGCAGCTTTAGAATAGAAGAAATCTTTGGCCGGAAAAAACATCGCCTCTGCATTTGAGTTTTCATGGATTAAATATAAGACCCAATCTCACTCCAACTCAAACCCTATTTCAGAAATTAAATATGAAAGCAGAAAATAAATAGAAGAAGAGAATACAAAATCGAATAAGACATTGTCGGAAAGAATCGAGGGAAGACTGAAGATGTTGCCTGAGAAGAATGAGGAATGAGGATTCAAGAAGAGGGAAAGTGTTCTTTCAAAAAAAAGAAGAGGGAAAGTGGAAGACAGAAGCACGTTGGGACAATGGAACGCGTCTTCAAACTTGTGGTCCCCATGTAAACTTATTTTTTCCAATGCATTATACACGCCTTCAAAAATATCTGCCGAAAATGATTGTGAAAAAAAAGAAAGAGTTGCCGAAAAAAGGGGAAATATTTGGACAGGAACATAGGGTTGTGGGACCCGCAATTGCTCAACAGCCTTCAGATAGCATAATAGATAATAGATATTGTAGAAATTACTTCAATAGAAGTTGAAAGAAAATGGGTAAATTTCCCATATTGTCTCAAATCTTTACGCTTTATATCAACTAGGTCATGTTCCTTTTTTTTCAATGCCTTGAGTCCCCAGTATTTAATAAATAGGCACATAAGGTCCTTAATGCCATGAAAATGACATTTATACCTCTTAAATAAAAATAAAAATAAAAAGAACTTTGCAAAAAAACTAAAAATAAAAAAACAAGAAATAATTTCTTTCGCTTCTTACCTGTCTAGTTACACACTTACACCCCAACTTGATTGGAAATAACACATTCTACCAATAAAAGAGGAGATCGTCATTGTAACATCCCGGAAATTTCTACAAATTAAGGTAAGCAGCGAAATTGTTGTTTTAAAAGAATTATTTGAATATTATTGGAGGATTTTGTGAAAACTAAAAGGTGGTTACCAAATTGATGCTAAAGAAAGAATTTAGTTCCAAATTGACATAAACTAAAGTATAGTGACTTAATTGACATAAATCAAAGTTTGGTAGCTTAATTGAAGAATGAGACAAAGCACAAGGATTTCTCAGTTAAATTCCTGCCAAGTGTGCGTACCACATTGCGCCACGTGTCACAATGTCATTGGCGGAACTCAAATTTTATTAAAACTAACTCAATTCCAACTATTATATAAAGGACCTTTGGGTCCTCAACCTCCCAAAGACCCCCAAACCATCCTCTTTTCATCCAATAACCCAAAATTCGTCCAAAGTCCTTGAAGGAAGGAAATCAACCATAGAAACTGATCATAAAACTTATTTATCCTTTGAAAATGGTCCATTATCATATAGGGAAGAATTATAGCTTGAAATATAGCTTTAATCAAGGTTTTAATGACCTTTTTTTACTTGATATTGTTCGAAGAAGATTTGAGGTTAGTAACACGTGTCTTGGCTCTATCTTTTTCTATCCCTTTGCTCTGTTCTTCTCTTTGTATCTTGAATCTCTCTCTTTTGGAACTAGTGCCCTCTTTTAATTGAATTGGCCTTTGATATTTGACGGTGCACTATTATTTTGGATACATGATTGTTCTTTGCTTTTGGCCATCGCTAGTGACCCCATAAACCCATTCTGCTCTGCTATCTGAATTGTTTTATGGCCCTGCTGTGTGGTCTCGGCCATTCTGATCTGTTATTGGATTGTATGGCTTACGGGTGGAGGCTAAACTAGTGATGTGCTCGAGCTTCGTATCTTTGTATTAGTGTATCTTTGTGGATGACTTCTTTGTGTATAAAAATGTCATATTCTGTATTATTTTCTGTGGGTCAATACATGTTATTCACTGGGTACTTTTGTACTCACTCCCTATCTTCTATAATCCTGTAGGTATTGAATTTAGAGCTATGTGACCGGATCGTCCCTAAGACGGAGGGGATACATGTATGTGATTGAGACTTCGGTGTGTGCGGCCGATGTTTCATTGTGGGTAGCCCACGAAACATTTAATCATCAGAGTGCGCAACGAAAGCGCCTCGATATTTGGAACTGTATTTGTATCTATTTTTAAGAGTTAAAGGCTTCCGCCATTGTGTATGAAAATCCGTCCGTTACAGTCATTTTGTTGCCGATTCCTTCATTATTGTCGGAAAATGACAAATAGGAGGGGTGTCACCTCCACCCCCCTTAAAAACTTTTCTAGCTATAATTTGTCACTTTTAGTTCAGTTCGGTGTGGGGATGGGGTAGCTACGTAGATACCGGAGTGGATTTAAAAAAAAAATTCCACACGAGTTAGAATGAAAAAATTCCATTTGACTAAAGATGTACATATATTTCCTACGTAAATTTGAAAAAAATTTTGGGTAGGCACTGGCTCTATCCATATTGGCCCCTGTTGGATTTATCCCTAGGCAGATACAGTGAGGAAGAAATTATTTTCCTTTTATTTTTATTAATTTTACCATTTTAAAGAATAATTTTTGTTTTTATGTAAAAACTAAGGGTATAATTGTTATTTTGGGGGATTGAGGACCTTGTGTATCCATTTATAATAAAAGGTTGGAGACCCATGGGCTATCGCGTTGAAAAAAAAGAATGAAGACTTAACTGATATAAAACGTAAATGTTGGGGACCGTATGTGATATGTGGCCAAAGAAAAATATAATGTATATGAACTGCCATTTCTGAAATGTTATCCGATTCGCCCTGAAGTATATTTGGGCCTCGTAATGGATATATAACTGCCGTGGGCCTTTTTAGCAACGTCACCAGACAGAGGTTTGTTTTGTATCCTTGAGGATAGCCGGCTTTCCCTTTACTGATATTTTCAAATTGAGTAGAATAAATTTGTCTTATAAATAGTAGTGTTTAGTACTAGTATATATAAATGCGTATCAAATTACAATTATAAATAGTTAACTATAATAGGTTCCCAATTATCCCAAGTGTATTGTTAATTACAGGTTTCAAATGATTTGAAAGTGAAACCTAATAGGTGAAGTTTCTCATAGCTTTCGAATTTTACTGTGAGTTGATAACACTAATGAAATGAGTATAATGTAACCAACCAGCGATACGTACTTACTGACGTAGAAGAAAAAGAGTATACATTGAACTAATACAAAATATGCACACTCTTGTAAATAATTATTCATGCCATATTAAACTATTAATTATAATTATTTTGGATAAAAATGTATTTATGACAATCTTGACTTATAATCTTTAAGACTTAAATAAATTGTACACTAAAGTTTTTATTTTTGTTGTTTTTTGATACAAGGGGGAGTATGGAGAGAGGAGGGAAATTAGAAGAGAGATGGGTGTGATTCAAACATAAGACCTCCCATCCGAAACTTGAGTGTCTCTCCCTTGTATAAAATAAATAAATAAATAAATAAAATCGTGTTTGAATATTTAATATTTTTGTCAACTGATATTTTGCAGATAAAGGCCTCATAAAAGGGTCTCTATATTTGGGTAACCATCCATTTTACATTGAATTTTTAGAATAACACATATGATAGTATTCTCTCTCTCTCTACAATATCCCCAATTTCTCTTCCTAATTAGAACTAATTAACTCTTGCATGATTAATTAATTATTATTATTATTCATGGGGGAAAATCCAAAGTCACCTTCCAATGATTTTCTAGGATTTGGAAATGTCTGCAGAGCCTGTAAATCTTTTGTGTCCAAATGCTATCCAGATAGGAAGAATGGGTCTCCCAAGAATGCAGAAATTGATGAAGAAAGCCCGAAATTCATTCACCAAGATTTCAAGGTAATTTCAATTCCATTGGTTACATATTCATGTTTTGAATATATATGTATGTATATATGATATATTTCATCAAAAATAGGGCTACAATGTGTATGAGAAATACATCAATTATTATATATAAGGAGGGGTTGGAAGGTCTTACGTATGTTAATAATTAACAAGTCAAGATTCTGAAAACCTAAACTTAATTTGATTGAATTATATATATAAGTCTTGCGCTGAATGTTTCTTGAAACTTCTATCATCAGTAACAAATGTGAATTAAGTTGGGGTATCGATTGGAAGATATCTACTAGCATCTCTTAATTCTTTGATGACAATAGAGTCCTAGATTAGTTCAGTGTTTTAGTATAAATAAATCATATTGAGTAGAGGTGCTTTTTTTTTTTTTCCTCCAATGAGATCGTTTGAAGGGCTCCTAGGATTTTTTCTTTTTTAAGTATGGATCATAGAGGATGTAGCTTACATATTGATCATAAATTTCAAGTGGTTACATATACATTACTACAACTTCAATTATTATGATTTAATGCTAGTTGTTGTCACATGAACTGAGACTTTCGCTTGTGCTACTTAACATTATTGTATTTTATTTTACTAGGACTAAGACTTTTTCTTATTTGAACATATACTGTGTTAAGAGGAAATTACTTTTTTTCCAAGATAGTAACTCATAATGTAAATACAATTTATTTACTACTCTTGCAGAAGACTAAGAACAAAAAGTCAGACGAAGAAGCCATGCATGACTCGAGATTAACCTTCAAAGGTTCCAAAAAATTCTTCACACACTCTCCTCAATGGAGTCCCCGGGTGTCAAGCCCTTCTCTGCTATCACGAAGCGCCAGCCTCTGCCGGCCTTCTTCGCTATCGAGAAGTGGCTCAACAACACCACCATCACTCTCGAAAAGCACAAGTCAAAGGAACAGCGTGGATGGGGGGCTGTCAAGAATGGCTAGCTGTAGGAAGGGAATTATGTTCTCCAACTCGAGTGGAGTGATAAAACCTCCAGCCATTGAAGAACAACTTCAATGCACCCTCGAGGAGTTGTGTTTTGGATGCACCAAGAAGATCAAAATCATCAGAGATGCTGTTACAGACAATGGGTAAGCCATTCAAACTTGCATTTTTTTTTCCTTAAGTTAATATAGTTTTTCGTGTTAGACTTCTTGTTCTTAAAATTTAACTTGAGTACACTTCTAATTGTAACTTATACCCAAGCTTATTAAAATTCATTAAATTCCACCCTTCTGGCGAAGAAACAAATTAGAACCATAATAGCATGTACTTGGTTTTAAAAAAATGAAAAAAAAAAATGCATTTGTACTTCTCCACAACCTTTTATGCTTCTTGAAAAAACTTGAGAACCATCAAACTCACTAAGAGCCATTCTTTTCCAATTTGTCAGGCAAATAATAAAGGAAGAAGTGGTGCTAACAGTTAAAGTGAAGCCAGGATGGACAAAGGGAACTCGAATAACCTTCGAGGGCATGGGGAACGAAGTACCGGGCACATACCCATCGGACATAGCCTTTAATATCGCAGAAAAACGACATTCCTCCTTCAGCAGAGAAGGAGATGATTTACATTTAAGGGTAGAGATTCCATTGGTAAAAGCTCTAACAGGTTGCAATATTTCAGTCCCTTTATTAGGAGGAGAAAAAATGAACTTGATAATTGATGATATAATACACCCTGGTTATGAAAAGATAATGCAAGAACAGGGCATGCCAATGCAAAAAGAATCAAGTAAGAGAGGGAATTTAGTTGTTAAATTTTCAGTTAATTTTCCTGAAGAACTCACTGATCAACAGAGAACTGACGTTGTAAGTATTTTGATGGATAATTGTTGATTGGTGATTTTTTTTTTTCTTGAAGTTCTGGAATTCGTACTTTTTACGACGACTTTAGGATTGACATAGTAGCACATTAGGCTAAACTCCAGTATATTTTTGTGACTGCACATATTCGAGTAGGTAAGAATTATTTTCGGCCCACTTGGCATCAAATCCAATCATAACTGGCCAACAATATCCATTGAATTACAGTTATGATTGATATCCAATTATGGACCATTTAAGACTAAGGTACTAGTTCTACTTTATGAAAATAATAATAATAATGATAGTAATAATCAAAAATTCGTTTTCCATAAGCTTGCCAAGCACGCTGGGGCAAAATTTTTCTCATGTTATTATGGGGCAGATGCCCATATGGCGATGTCAGATGTATAAAAATAGGCCATTTTTTACCTGTGTGGTAGCCATTTTTAACCCACGTGACATACTAAATGAACATAGAGACAGCTTATGTTGCTTCCATGAGAGCCAAGACAATTTTCCCCACCCGGTTCTTCAACACCTCTAGCAAACTTAAGTCTAAAAATTTGAAGTGGGTTTATGTTTTCGTAAAGAACATGGAAATATGTACTTGGGAAACATCAAATAAGTTTTCTTTTTTTTTTTTTTCAATAAGATATATGGGGGATATAGCGGTAGGTGGTCTCAGTATCTGCGCACTGATTTCAAAGAATGATCCCAATAGATTTGATCAGCAAATAGGTCATGTGTTACTCGTACAATGTTACTTGTCATGATTGACAAAATCGGGCACTGTATACCGTCTTAACACACAAAACATGCATTTTGAAGGATGTATTATATATTATTCGTCTATTGGATGTTGCCTAAGCAAACTATTAATTTCAGCTGGTTTTTTATATTGATTACAATTAGATGTGACAATTAAAGTCTTCTAATTTGAATGTGATTCGTTAATCACAACAAAATTCTATACTCCAAAAGTACTTACTCCTTGTTGGCAAAGGTACTATACCTTATTGGCAAAATCAAGTACCAACATGAAGGTTGTACACATGTAGAAATCGAATTGTCCAAGATTCTTGAATGTTAACATGAAAGAATGAAATAATCATGCTGGAAAGATAACTTGAGGGGTTAAGACCATCTATCTACATAAATACGGTGAGGAAAAACGTACTCTAATCATCTTCCGTCCGTACATGAGAATCTAAGTTAGTTTCTACTTCACTATCTTCCCTGACCAACAAAATCAGTCCGTTCCGATCACGAAACTCGGTCGTTGAGGTACCTCTCAGCAATCGCAGCATGCGTTGCCGCGCCTATGTGTAGTACGTCTTCGTCGACCATGAAATGCGGCGAGTGTGCAGAGTGCACCGAGCCCAAAGTCTCGTTCATGATACCGATGTAGTAGAAAGCTGCTGGGATCACCTCAGAGTAGAATGAGAAGTCCTCGGCCCCCATTACAGGCTGGACGACATGGAAAGTTTCCGGTCCTAATAAATCGGCAGAGACAAGCTTCACGTGTTCATACATGCGGTCGTCATTCACCATTGGTGGGTAAATGGTGTCAGCATTCTTGAAGAAGTCAACCGTGGCTGAGCATCTAAAAACCCGAGCTTGGTCTACGATTACCTATTTGAGACGTAAAAAATGCCGTTCATCATTCTTGTTTTTTATCCACGGATTAGTCATCTTTTTTCCCTTTTTGTTTGGTAAGCTGGATTTGCCTCAGTATGACAACTTATGTCTTGCAACTTTTTCACATGTTTTTTCTTAAATTCTGCTCATAAATAAATATAGTTATAGACAAACCTCTTCGATTCTTTTGGCAAGCTGGTAGATGTTAGAGAAAGCCCTCAAGGTGCCACCAAATTCGACCTTATCTGGGATGACATCAAGATCATCTCCACTGTTGAAAAAAGTTACCGAGACCACCTGAAACTCAAAGAAAATGCATAATACCTTTCAGAATTCTGTGGTGTAGTTTAATATGGCTAATCCTTTAATTAAGTTTTAGAGAACCAATTCAAACAAAATCCAGTTGTTAAGAGATGAGAGAAACTTGTTTATTTTAATTATCTTTGGGTTGATCAATAGAGCAAAGGAAATGGGATGCGATGCAAATTTTTAGGATAAGTACTCACCTGAGAATCCAATGGATCTGCTTCTCGGGACACGATGCCCTGTAAGCTGATAACAGCTGCTGAGGCAGCAAAAACTGGGTCGACAGACTGGTGGGGCCTTCCAGCTTCACTCCTTCTACCAGTAATGACAGCTCGGAAGAAGCCACAGCCTGCAAGTAAAGGACCTGGTCTTGATCCGATGATACCAGTTGGAAGCTGATGGGATACATGCACTGCAAATATGGCCTCGACGTCTTCAAGGGCTCCATCTCCAATCATCCTTTTAGCTCCATTTCCGGCTTCCTCTGCTGGTTGAAACAGCAGTATAACAGTCCCCTGTTACATGAAGCAATATTAACTATGATGGATGGCAACTCTAAAAGGCTATCATTTTCCAGTCAGACAAATCAATCGTTTTATTTCTCGGGGTTACAAATATGTATTGGGTAAGATGGGGGCTGTCTTTTGATTCCAGTTTTATAAGGTTTAGAATCAAATTAATTCTTACAAGCAATTTCTTTATCCGTGGAACTTTCAGCAAACTTTTAAACCTAGTCAAACTTTGAACTTAAAGCGTGGAATGATAGATTTGAAGCCATCGTTAGCAGAATCTAGTTTCTGATAATGATAAACGTATGAAGTAGGAGAATTGAAAACATTCAGTGTGTAGGCATCTTGTGAATTATAAATGCACGTCTAACGGAGCAGTTGGAAGTTAGCTATGTAAAACGGCTAGCCCAGTGAAGTCCACAGTGTCGGGTAGTTAGCCAGCCGATACAGAAAACCAGGCCTCTCATGAAAAATCAGCCATCTATAACCTCTTTCCTAGAGGAATGATATGCCATCAAATTCTTATTATGCTTAAGCAAATATTGCTTCCCATTTGATGCAAATTTAGAGTGACAAGTTACATCCATGAATAGTTCAAGAAACTTTCAGATGGTACAGCTAGGAATCTAAGCAAAAATCACATGTTATTTTCCAAAACCAATGTTATCCATACATCAGACTCACTGCCAGAAGAGTTCAAGCACTATCACCTTCAGCTAAAATCATGTCTTCTCGAGCTGTACATTACTTGGCTTCATTTACGGGTGTTGTTTTCAAAATGTCCCCACGAGAAAGATAAAATTCCAAAGTTCAGCTATAACAATGTATATGATGATATTTATTGTCCTCGTAAGTAGTTGAAAGTCATAATCACAAGTACTATATACTTTTCCCCAAAATCAAAACAAGCAAAAAAGTAGGGAAAAATCATTTAGTGTTTCCTCTTCTATATTTATATCTATTAGTACAAACTAAGTGCTTGTTTAATTCTCATTATTAGAATCAAATTATAACGAGTTTGAAATGTGTAGTGATATTTGAGTAGTTGCCAAATCAGTGGTAGGTGAAATTATAATGGGAATGAATAATGGGAATCAAAGAATGTGATGTAATTTACTGAAGGCATATTAATACCAGTACTCCACTTGTTAAACTCTGGCAAGAATAGGCTGGTAAATTTTGGAAAGGTGCATTAGGTACTAATTGATGAATCTTGGCTTACCCTCATAGTCACGGGATAGGACGATTACGTGCATTTATGATTTGTTTGATAACGAGGGACTATATAGGAAGGAAAATAAGCTAATGTAGTGTTGACTAATTGTTAAGTCATGCCTAATACTTCAAGATAATGATGTCTTTAAGATCCCTCTCCCATCAGAAACCATATTTTTCAGAAAGAAAGATTCTTGCTGATTTACAGAGGATGTAGGGTCTGTTTTCAACAAAATAGGATACTTCACAATGGCAAAGCAGGTAAGCTTTCACTTCAAGGTGGACCACTGCTACAGAAGAAAACATGAAACAATTCTCTGCTTTTCTTGGACTCTTTTTAGTCCACACATAGTGATACCCCATATTAAAAAGTTTTAGCTTCTTAACTGAATTTTTAATAACATGCTTGTATTTAATGCCATGACCGCTTGTTTGGCGTTCGTCATAACTGGACAACATATTTGATGAGAATCTTTTTTCTTAATACTAACCAATTTCATTACTGCACATTCCATACAGGGTAAAAGTTGAAAGTGTATGCAAGAGTTAAAAATTCTCGTATTACCAAACAATGAAAACATAGTTGCATTATAACCAGTGCCGTATCATAGGCCAAGAATCAGCTGAAGTTAGAAGAACAGGAGATTGGATGTACCTGTAAACGTTTTTCGCGTGCCTTTAAAATCTTAGCGGCGCCAATTAGCATGGACACATGTACATCATGTCCACACGCATGCATTTTGCCATCATTTTTGCTTTTGTGCTCCCATTCCACAAGTTCCTATGATGACACACAAAGCAACTGCAAATTTAAGCTAACTTGGAAAAGAACATTATCCATTATTCCAGTATGGTCCCTCATAATCACACTTTGCAAAGAATGTGTTTAAAAAAACTAATAAGCACATAGCATATTTACTAAACAAGATTTGACACCACTTAACACTATGACAATCTTCTGCATTGTTAGCTCTCTATTCATTTCTGCAGCCTAAATTTGCTCGTTTCAAGTCACCTCAATCTGTCCCAGACCCTGCCTCTCCTTGTTATCTTCCTTAACATTAAAGAATTCTTGCTTGTGCACTATAACACATGTGGCCTATTATATCTAGTGTTGTCAAATTCAGCATGCAAAACAGGTTGACCAGACATGTTGAAGTACAGCTATATTAAGCACTATGCAATATAACGGAGTAGAGTGAACTACTCATTTCAAATCTAAGTAGAGTTCACCAAAGATGCCAATATTCAATGTTTAGTATGCAGTACTAGAGATTAATATCATTCAGTAAAATTATCTATAGTTTGACTTCCTTTTCTCCTTTAATCCCGTCCCATGCAGTAGAATCTAACATACGAAACACATTAATAAACACAAACAAGGAAAAAGAAAAAGAAAAAGAAAAAAAAGGTAAAAAGTAAAACCTGAATTGGTAAAGCATCCATATCAGCCCTGAGTGCAACAAAAGGAGGCCCTCCAGTTCCAATCATGGCTCTAATCCCAGTTTTAGCCAATGGAAACCTGTAATCAATTTCCATTTTATCCAATTCTTGCCGAATAAGAAGACTCGTTTCGAGTTCTTCAAAAGCAAGCTCTGGGTTCTCATGGATTGTTCTCCTCACTGATCTAATCCATTTTAAATTTTCTGGATTTTTTGCAATCCTCAAAATATCGTCGGAACATGCCCTGTTCCAAACACTGCAATCCGTAATTAAATTTGGGATCAAAGGTTTATTCCCAGTCGAACAACTTGTCTGATTCTTGGATGTCGAACCCGGCTTGTTCAAATTCGAAAGCGCAGGATCAAAATAAGAGAAATCATTCTCTGGAAAACTTGTACTGGGTTTTCCAGTAACCGAAATTGGGTTGATGATCCTGAAAAAAAGAAAGAAAAAAACCGAAAAAACAAAGGGATTGTAAAAAATCTGCATTTTTTTTCCTGTGGATTAGAGAGACAGGATTATGGGAGAGTGAGTGGACTGATTTATGGGGATGAAAGGTTGGACAGAGTCAAGAGGCAGCGGGAGGGTGTGGGTGGGGTGGGAGGAGGTGAAGGCGGAGGTGAGGAGTGAGAGGATTATTAACACGTGGGGATAAAATGGAAGAGTCTATAAATGTATAAATATGTCACGTGGAGGAATTTCTGCAGAAAAAAGTTACGCAATTGAAGTTTAGAATCAAGTACGGGGGGTCCACCATTTGTTGCGGGTGGGAAATGGGATGTAGCCTCTCTATTAAATCTGATTTGATTTGATGATATAATAGACGGATGTCCGATTCTTATTAAGGTATGTTTGACGATCAATTATTTATATAATTGTACTTATCAATAATTTGAATAATTTAATAATGTGTCACAATGGTTGTGCGATTTTTCCTTACAAAAAGAAAAATAGTTGTTCGCTTCTCAATTAAAATGAGATATAATGAGCAGCGTGTTCAATGAAAATGTGTAATTATAATTAAATACTAATTGTGAAATCAGTATTAGGTAACAATAACACTATTAATCTTAACTAATATGTACTTAGAGTATCGCCAATCTTGTAGTCCGACCCTGATCCTCCCTACCAAAGGGGCAAATAGAAGCATTGGGGTAGCACTGTTCAATGAGGTCATTTTGACAGAGATCGATTTTCTCTCATTTCACCGTACCACGGCCAATTGTTATGGCAATTATGTCTCCTTTTATGTTATTTTGTATGTAGACCATTTGGTGTAATGGGTTGGATATAGCTTCTCAAGATTGTGAGAATGTTGTTGTTATTATTATTAATATTATTATTATAGGGAGATATGTAGCGTTTATTAGATATCACGGCGAATAGCCGCACTCAAAAAGAACGGGCTACGATTTGTCCAATTGCATGAAAAACTCGATAAAAGTACAAAAATGGCTAAGGTGTGGGCAGCGTTATTTGCTTATCGGTGAGAATATTGAGTTATTTTAGTTAAAGTTGAATATTGAATGTTGTGCGTGTATGAGAATGAGAACTAGTGCAACGTGCTAGGTGAACCTTATCTAGTATAATTACAGTAATTAGTCCCTATAATATTGCCTTGATAGAACATAGGTCCCTTGTCTATATCTAGAAAAAGTTTCAAACATGTCGCTTTTGAATAATAATATGTATTCAACCCATCTCGTGTCCACTCCAAATTCACCATGTTGAATTTCTCATATATCGTAATAAATTAGACACGATATTTATATATATTTAAATCAAGAGTAGTCAAATTAAGTTTTTCCTCTCAAATCGCTGACGTTATGCTGATGTCATATTTAATTTTTATTTTTTTATTCTTTTCGATTTTGAAATGGTTAATTTGCACAATTTCACAAACACAGTATCCAAATCACACTTCATCACAATCGTCACAGAGACAATCATCACAGATTAATTTATTATATTAACCTAAATCAAGTGTAGTTTCTACCTTATTTCCCGCCTTTGACTAGTGCTGTAAGCTAACTGATGACGACATGTTTTGCCCATTTTCTCATGTTTTCCCCTACTATGGAATTTAAAATTCTATTTCCCAAAAAAACTCATAAAGATTAAGTTTCTTTTCCATGAGTTTGATATTTTCCCATGTACAAATGTTTATAATTCATTTTTTAAATTCCTATTATTATATTTTTTTAACGTTATTCAACTTTTATATTTTCAACTAATGTACAAATATTTTCCATTTATTTTTCAAATTCATATTGTTATATTTTTTAATATTGTTCTTCCCGTGCATCGCACGAGTGCTATACTAATATAAGGAATTCAATAGAGTAGATGTTGGTGGATACGAGATTGGGTGTACATGTGATTGGGTGTACATGTAGTTTTATCTGTCATTTTTTGTTTGATTTTTCTCAGTAGCGTGTCTGATGTTAGACCTTGTAGGCAACCGCCTATGATCCCTAAAAGATGAAGTTGAAGGTCTATTTAAATTTCTTAAAAGAAACAAAAAAAGAAAGAAAGAAAAAGCTTAAAATGCCCAAAATTCGGCATTACGTATTGTTAGAGGGCCCCTTCCACAAAATTTGCTTAGAGTCACTATAATGTTAGAAACGTTACTGGTTTTTCTAGTGGTGGTTGTAGGAAGACCGTGCTACTTTTTTTAATTTCCTTTTAATTCTTGTAGACTGTGGTATGCTTTTTCTCGTCAGTTTTTATTTAGTTGACTCTATCTTCATTAATTGATATCAACTTATCCGTTTTCTCTATAATTGAACAAAATAATCATTACTAACCGAATCAAACCAAGACACAACAGTTTTGGGTTTTCTAAATATTAATCACATAATAATACTAACAAAATATTTTAATTATAATTGTTAATCAAATAATTGTTAATGTCAATTTTAAAACTTATAATTGCAATGACAATTAGAATTATTTTAGAATAGGAATGACTACAGTAATTGTTTTCGAGTATGTATTTTGTTTTATCTTTAGTGCTAAAGGTGATAACATGGTTAAAAAGATCTTTATCTATTTAAGATGTATCAACACTGTTGTAAACTTGACATAGTGTTATACATATGACACCCTATAGCACTATACAGTTATGTAGCGTGCATTGAGGTACACTATATGATTGTAATTTCATATGTGGCCTGTCCCGATGTACGCTACATGGTTGTATGGTGTCATATGGTGCAATATATATGGCGCTAGAATGAGACTAAATATTGTTGTATGATAATAATAGAAAGTCGAGTAGGTAATTAAAATCAAAAAATAAACTAAAAGTAATTAAAATTAACCACAATTAAAAATGGTTTTTAGTAAAGAAGTTAATAGCAAATAATAAGGATTAATGACATGTAATGGAATAAGAAATGGAATAAGAAATATGGGCAAAATAGAAATTAAGAAAAAAAGATAGAGACAAAATAGGAAACCGAATGTTTTATAAAGATCCCACCGTTTATATATGTATAAGTGACTAAGCATCCCTTCCACGTCTAAAAGGCATTTTGTCACGTAGCTCTTACATCAATAATAAGATAAGAGGTTTCAATTTTCTTTTTATTTCTTTCTTTATTTTTTATGTTTAAAGATCTAAACAACAATAACATTGAAGTGAATTATCATTTTTTTTTATTACAAAGAGAGATGGGGAGGGGATGGTAGAGATTCGAACTCAGATTACTCCGGTAAAGGGTCAAGTCCTTTTTCACTCGGATTACTCCTTGATCGCTGAAGTGAATTATAATTGACTTCAATTATAATTGAAATCAGCCCATATACAAAGCATTATTATAGACAGAAGTTATTTTATCAAATTTTAATAATGGATAGAGGAGTGGGTGAGTTACAACTGGATAATGTGTTTTTAGTAATCAAGCTACAAGGTTTCGAATAATTTTATATATTTCTTTAATAATAATTTATCATCTTTTGGTTAGGAAAATCACATTTTCTTATTCATACGGTAACACGTGTACCCATTGGGCTAAATGATATTATGGCTCTATATAGTACTCCTTTCGTCTCACAAAGATAGTCTGGTAAGTAATTTTATACGGATTAAAGATTAGTAGGTAATGTGTTTAGAACAGTTAATTTTACTTTATTTTTCCATATATACCTTTGTGTTATTAATTGTTTAAAATATCTTAAATGCATAGGTAGTTAAATAACAATAATTAATTAAGAGCACATATAAAAATGAAACATTAAATACATGTATAGGTAGTTGAATAACAATAATTAATTAAAGACACATATATAAATGAAACATTAAATATATGTTCAATATGGTAAGTGGACTATCTTTTTTGAACGGACGAAAATGAAATAGTGGACTATTTTTTTAAGACGAATGAAGTATAATATTTTAATATGCAGACAATATATGAAAAATTCTAAGGAGAACCTCTCCCTTTAGGGAGATGTTACCTCTATATGGCCCCCTATTATTAGAGAATCAAGGAGTCATGTGGAGGTGACATCTCCATATAAGTAGAGAAGTTATTCAGGAATCAAGATGAGAAGTCACGTCTCTATATAAAGACCACACAATATATAACAATTGCATTAACTTTAGCAAACATTTAGAATCTATTCTTTTCCCTGGAAGGAAGAAAAAGAAAAAAAAAAAAAGAATCTATTCTTTTTACATCTTTGGGACTATTTTTCCAGCAATATTTCCAGTGAGTTATGTTACACTTACATAATAATTTTTTATACAATCACATTTAACATTATTCCTTTTTACATATTACGTCACTTAAAAATCAAATCACAATCCAATAATAGTGATGAATAGTGTAAAATATTTATGTACACAATTTCTGTATAAGTAGGATTTTCCATTTTTAGTTTTAGTTAGTCTTTTAAAATAATCAAAAATTATTGACATTTATAAATATTTTTAAAACATAAAAAAATTATTCACTTTTATACTTAAAAATCTGCATTTTCAAAGACCACGGTCCAGAATTTTAATTGATAAGGGTTGTAATGCAGAAGACAATTTTTAACTAGGCTAAAGTTTTTTAACTAGACAATTTTTTCAAGAAAAGCTTGGTTTTATTTATGCATACAAAGGAAAATATTTGAGTCACACGCTCTTGGAGGCACTCCCTTGAATCCACCCATCGATTTTCATTTTTCAAGAATAAGATAATATATTTTGTGAAGAAAATATAAAACGGTAGTTTCTCGTTTAATTGAGTATAAAAAACGATATTAATAATCTAAAAAACTGAATTAAGAATCTAGAGTTTCGATTATAATTATTTATTTCTTAAAAATCAAGAAGTTCTACTATGAAAGTCTAAAACAGCCCAATTGTAATGATTTGTGTACGAAATCCTCAACCATGATAGAGATCAGTTAGAATTTGAATTTATATTGATAAAATAGATAATTTTATCCTTATATATCACTAAAAGATAGTTGAATAATAACCAAGTATAAAAACAAGGCGTGAGTAATTGTACAATATTAGAAATTATAAAGAAATCAATCACTAATTTAAAAAAAAAATCATATAAATAAGATTGTTTCATCGATTTGTATGTTAAAATTCTATCCACATTCGCCACCTTTATTGAAAACTTAAATCACGAAAACCAGTTTAAATTAGGGATTGTTTGAACCTTTTTATTTTTTCTCTTTATAAATTCACCTATTATGATTTGACAATTGATTTGAAAACTACTCAACAATCACCACACATTTTAAACTTCAATTAAATCTCCACCACTCATTTTCACGCATTATAAATTTCTTTTATAAATTAAAAAAATAAAGAGACTTTAAACAAGCTCTTAATATACCACTAGTCAATTGACTTGACAGAATATAAGGCACCATAATAAATGACTAACGAGTTATGCTACTTGAATAAAACTATATACAAAAATTTAAACAAAACTAACATATGGCATCATCCTGTTTTTAAGACATCACATCACTTTTTCATCAATGATTATTACATAAATCATAACTCTATTTTATCACCCTTTTTGTGAACTCATTTGCCTAAATAAAATTTTTCATGACTAATAGGACACAAGAAGATGTGTGATATATAGTCCGGTCATAAATTGGTCAATGTTTGACTTAAACAAGTCCAAATACAAGTAATTATTAATCTACTTTCTAAACCATTTATTCTATGTCACACATTAAATATGGCAGACAAGTACCTATCTTACGTTCAAATTCTTAATTAATAATTAATAATAATATATTCAAGCTGCCATGATATACTATTTCAAAATTTTAGGTACTTCCCTTCAATTCGATTCATGTGAATCTACAATGAATAGAAAATTTTTCCTTTTTTTTTTTTTTTCGGGTTGGCAATACAACTTTCTTTTGCTGAACTCAATTGTTTAAATATAATCTTGATTTGTTTTAAAAAGTATGGGACATAAAACATCAATATTACAACTTGAGTGTAATTACTCACAAATACATTAATGAGTAGTCGATATGTCAAAAAGTACGAGGTCTGAAACAAAACCTCAAGATATGTCTTGATTTTTTAGAACATTTTCGGCATGCACAATTTTAACTTGTGATTTCTTAACTGATTCATTCCCCTTTTGCCTAATTGAGGTGGATAGATATAGATACAGATACAGATACATTTGCCTCTCGATACCTTGCTCAACTTATATATAGTCAAGTTAAACACGAGCCTAGCATCATTGACCTTTAATTGTTACTTGGTTGGAGACTCTTGAAGCACCACTCTCGTGTGTTAATCGCATGATCCCATCTATCACCGTTATTGGTGTTCACCATGAGTTGATAGGCTAAGTTATTACATATATATAAACAGAAAGTTAATTTCATTTTATCTGTCTACATGCATGATCTCTGTAAATAGATTTTTCTCAAAATCAAATACTTTGTTATTCAATGAAATTCCGTCCAACTTAAATAAAGTGAGCCAAAAAAAAAGGGGGAATTTTGACTTTCTTCAACCAATTCCTTTCCCATCCTTAACAATCATTTCAAAAATATAGCACACACAAGAACCACACGACCCATTAGTAGCACTATAAAAGATACTAAAACTGTCTTCTTCAATCAACTTCTTTCACAACCACGTCCCCTTATTGGAGGTCACCACCCCTCCATTCCCACCAATCAATAAATGAATATGGTAAGCGGACCACATGGTCGGTCCAAAATAATAAAAATCAACGATACCTCACACTGTTAAAAAATAAAGATTATGGATCACGAGGTGCAAAGGTCGGTCCGGTTATGGAAACAAGGTCGGGTTTTTTACGGAGTTTGGTCTTCAATTACAGACTGACACATCACCTGACATACACCACATGTTAGCATCTCATTAAAAATGGGCTCCGTAAGAAATCCAGCTCTAGTTCCTTAGAAATCTCCGTACAAAGATTGAGAAATGTGGCTCCAATTTAAGATGGATTTTGGTCAAAATACAAAAGGATTTGAGTTTCATTGTCTTATCCTTTGAAAGCTTCATTTCCATCATTTATTCACCCAAATGCAATATTAAGACAAGTCCATTTTTATGGGATGTCAATTTGTATATAACTCCCAAAGAAAGAATCAATTATTGAACTATCTCTTTTTCTTTAAAGGATAGTATAAAGTTTGATTAATAATTGAGAATTTATATGTATATTCTAGCAGTGTGTGCATTGTCTTCACATCAAGGACACTTGGGGTTGAGACTCCTTTGTTTAATTATCTCCGTCGAGGCCTCGTCTCCACAACGCAGGCCTACATGACCTCCTTATTGCATCCTCTAAACTAGTCGAGTTAACCTCCTGCATAAAGAGTCGCAATCGTCCAGGCTCTCTCCCTTTTTGAATAGGGATGAAGAAGCCAGACACATAAGCTTCCCCTAATAAAACAACCACTAGTCAACTGTACGAGTTAAAATTTTCCTAGCACTAGTTAGCCACGTAGGAACAGAGCGATTATTATAGCTAGGCCATAAGCCACAGGTCCACCAATATGTGGTATCTCTTTGTCAACAAGATACTGATATAAATAGTCTCTCCGTTAAACCGGAATTGTTGTCTGAATTTTAACTTAACTTTATAACTTTTTAATTGTTACCCTAATATTCCTCCTCCAACAATTCAATAAATAGCATTTACTGAGTTGACTGTCGAAGGACGCACATTTAGAGCATCTCTAATACATAGTCAAGGTCGAATGTCATGACTCAAAGTTCAACATGAGAGAGATAGAGAGAAAAAGAAGAGAGAAATTGAGTGAAAAGAGAGAGAAAAGTAAAAAAAAATAGAGGGAAATTCAAAAAAGATGAGAGAGATAGAGAAATTCAAAAAAAATAAAATAATAGTTGACATGGTGAAAAAAATGTAGATATATGACATTGCATTTCACACGATGAAGAAAAAGTGGTGTAAAAGAGATTAAAGTGATTAAAAGAAAAAGAAAATAAGAAACATATGAGACCCATCAATTTTTTTATGTATATCTCTCTCATATTAAACTTTGAGTCATGATATTCGATATTAATTATGCATTCGAGATGTCCTTACAAATCTCTCTACCGTTTAGGTATTTTACATTTTCTCTATCACACATAATTAATAGTAGGGATGTGAGATCTGTTCGCCAAGTGGCAACATACTATTTTTGGAAGTCTAACAAATTGTATACGTAGCAGTTTGACATAGGAATATACGATGATTTAATTAATAATAAAAACTCCTTAATCTTTATAGTAGTATTATTATATGAACTGCATGCAAAAATTAATGATATTTATTACTGCATCGGTCGTCTTTTTCGTTTGATCTCTTCCCCAGCTGGACCACGTCCAAGTCATTCTCAAATCGAAGTGGTCAACGGGACCACAGCCCATGCTCCATGTTCCAAATGTTGGGGATTAAGGCAAATTTTCTGATTACGCCCACAAGATCGTTGTTCAAAGAATTTAATTGAGACAAGAAAAAATAAAAGAACGAAGACAAATTTAACGGACTGTCAAAGCTTTCCACTGTATGATTAAAGTCGCTACAACTATACAGAATTTTTACTCGCCAAAACCCATCCCCCAAGTATTACAAGAAAAATATAACAAGTTTTACCGCATCTACCAATTTCTACCCTTTGCTTAACTCGCGAAGAATTAAAGAAATCTCAAGACGCTAAGCTACTATTTTTCTTCACAAGACTCTCTGACCCGACTCAAGTGGCACCGAGAAAATCACCCCGAGTTTTACCACACCTAATTTTCTTCCCTTCGAACAAACCACGAAGAGTTACAAGAAAACTCTTCAAGGTGTTAGACTCACTAATTTTTCTCTCAACTCACTTATACCACTTGTATATAAAAGAAGAAGAAAACATCTCTATTTATAGGCTTCGTTTCCTTGGAAGATAAGACAATCCTTCTATGATTTGGATTTCTTTTCCTCCTAGGATTC
>CAVNYN010250716.1:0-22775 GCA_963692815.1 Nyctanthes arbor-tristis
CTGATTTTGGGAAGGAACTTTGGGATGATATCAAGGAAAGATTTGGTTAGTGTAATGAACCTATATTGTATCAATTAAGGAGAGAGATAAGCAGTATTGAAGAAGGTACTTCATCTGTGATGGTCTATTTAACAAAATTGAAGAAACACTGGGATGAGTTTGGGAGTTTAGTCCCTGTGCAAACATATTCATGTGGGGGGTTGCACTTGTGGTGTAGGGAAACAAATTGCTGAAATGGATTTGAATTCAATTTCTCATGGGGCTTGACGATAGTTATGATAATGTAAGAAGTCAGTTGCTTTAATTGATCCACTGCCAACCATTAATAGAGCTTATGCTATGCTTTTGAAGGTTGAAAAACAAATGAATGTTCATTCAATGTTTCCTGAGTCAAGTGATAATACTGCAATGTTTACCAAAACACAGAACTATGTAAGGGAAAATAAGTCTAGCAGTTGGAATGGGGGCAAACGTAGAGGTAATAATAAAAGGTCCAAAAAGGAAGATCGCCAAGCTACTTTGTGAATACTGCAAAGAGAGAGGTCATGAGATAGAAGAGTGTTTCAAGCTTAATAAATATACTGACTGGTATAAAAAAATTTAAGGAACAAAAAGGGAAGTGTATTGCTAACATGGCTAACGCACCTTTGACAGTAGGAACATGAGGCTATGCTGATGAACAGAAGATCTCCTATGCAAGCTATGCAAAATATACAGCTTAGTGACAAGTCACACTTCATTCAACAGGAAATTGCAAAGTGCTTGAGCAACAAGTCATTTCAGGGAACTGGTAATTAAGTAAACTTTGCTCATTTTGCTGACTTTGCTGGTAAGAAGACTATTGAAAGATCTTCAATATGCTTTTACTATGTTAGAGAATTTAGCATATGATTCTTGGATATTAGATACAAGGGCAAGTAGTCACGTGTGCACTAATTTAAGCCTTATAACAAACTACAAACCCACTACAACAACCACACTAGTCTACTTACCTGATAACTCCATTAAAAATGTGACACACACTGGTCACATTGATCTCAGCAAAAGGTTGATATTGAAAAATGTTCTTCATGTTCCCAATTTCAGATACAACCTTTTATCAGTATCACAATTAGCACAGTCATCTAAACTAAAATGTGTATTCTTTTCGAATTATTGCCTCTTGCAGGACCTGCATAATGAAAAGGTACTAGTTGTTGGGAAGTTGATTGGGAAACTCTACATATTGAATCCTTGAAACCTAAATAATTCTTTTGTATCTTCATTTCCAACTGGTCATAAACAATTGCCCAATGTTTGTAACAACAGTTTGCTTACTCAAAATGCCTGTAATAAAGTCTCCGTTGATTGGCATAAAAGGTCAGGGCATGCATCTCCTATTGTAATGAAGCATTTGGATTTTTTCAAGTCCTTATGTAAAAATTCTGATGTTGATTTGAAGGATTGTGATATTTGCTATAAATCAAAACAACAAAGGCTTCCTTTTCCTACAAGTTCTATTCATACTTCTTCTATATTTGATTTGGTTCGTGTTGACATTTGAGGCCATATAGAACCCCATCGATCACTGGAACTCCTTTTGTGTTAATAATAGTGGATGATTATAGTAGGGCAACTTGGGTGTATTTGCTAGTGCACAAGAACCAAATGGTCAGAGTGTTAAAATGACTTCTTAATTCATACACAATTTGAAAAAAGCTTTTGAGGAGTGATAATGGGGCAGAATTTGTTGGACATGACTGCCAACCCTTATTAAATAAGCATGGTATTTTACGTCAAAGAAGTTGTGTTTACACCCCACAATAGAATGGTGTGGTGGAGAGAAAACATAAACATTCATTACAAATTGTCAGAGCGTTAATGTTTCAAGCAAACTTACCTTTGAAATTCTGGTCATATTCAATCCTTGTAGCCACATATCTTGTGAACAGATTACCAAGTTCTATTCTTAAGTGGAAGACCCCTTTTGAAATGCTCTCCAAACCAAGCCAGATTATGCCAAATTAAAACCTTTTGGTTGTTTGTGTTTTGCCACTAACACCACACCTCACAAAGATAAATTTCCCTTAAGAGCTTACAAGTGTATTTTCATTGGATATGTCACAGGCCAAAAGGGTTACAAATTGTATGACATCTGAGTCATCAAATTCTGGTTTCTAGGAATGTACAATTCCTAGAACATTGCTTTCCTTATCAAAGGGATACATCTTCCATAGTAAGCATACCTTTAAGCATTGATTGCAATTCTTTCCCACTCACAGAACCATCATCCACACCAAAACTATCTGTACCTATATTAGATACATATGCAAATCCCATTGCACTAGATATATCTGAGGTACTCTCAAAATTCTCATCTTCACACTATTCCTGACTCAAACCTCAGATGAGAACCTACTACAGAAACGGAAATGGATAGAGAAAATAATGATATGAATCGTATTGATGACTCTAGTGGTGAGGTGCAAGGTGGTCATCCTCCGCAGTTGCTTAAAAGGAGTTCCAGGAATAAAACCAAATCCATTTGGTTAAAAGATTTTGTCACCTATACAGCAACCACTGATCCCTTACCAACAGCTAGTCCTTCTCTTATATGCAGGGCACAACAAGATTCTGAATGTTTTTCTCCTATCTCTCTGTACTCTATCACTGGTTCTTTTAGTGGTGCGTACATGTGTTTTCTTGCCAATGTTTCTAATTTACAGGAGCCATATACTTTTTTCTCAAGCTAGTTAACATAATGAACGGATTGAAGTTATGGAAAGAGAAATTGTAGCTCTAGAATCCAACAGACTTGGGAAATTACTGATCTACCTGTAGGAAAAAAAGGCTATAGGTTGCAAGTGGGTATATAAAATTAAAATGAAGCCTTATGGTACATTGGATATATACAAAGCAAGGCTTGTGGCAAAGGGGTATGATCAAGTTTATGGCGTTGACTCACTGATAGTTTTTCTCCAGTGGCTAAGCCAGTCACCATCAGGTTATTAATTGCTTTAGCCATAGCTAAAGGATGGCCATTTGCATAAGTTTGATATATATATAAACAATACTTTTCTACATGGTTTTTTTGGAAGAAGAAGTTGCATGTGGATATTCTTCAAAATGTGGGCCTTACAAATTGTAAAGCTACCAATACTTCTCTACCTAAGGGCATAAAACTGGTTGACCTCCCTTAACTAAGCTAGATAGGTATAGAAGGCTGGTAAGCAGATTACTATATCTAAATCTCACCAGACTTGACATTACTTGTTCAGTCCAGTAACTAAGTCAGTTTGTGAATCATCCTTGTACATCACACTGGGAAGCTGCTCTTCATGTTCTTAAGCACCTCAAAGGATGTCCATCCAAAGGGCTATTCTATCCTTCATCTTTAGATTTTACACTAATCGGTTATAGTGATGTTGATTGGGCATCTTGCTTTTCCTTGGTTCAACCTTAATCTCTTGGAAGGTCAAGAAACAAACCACTTGTCGATCTTCAGCTAAGGCTGAATATAGGGCATTAAGTACAACAGTTTGTGAATTACAATGGATGTCCTATATGTTACAGAGTTTACATATACCATTGGTTACCCCCGTTACTCTTTGGTGTGACAATCAGGTTTCACTTCATATTGTTGCTAATCCTTTTTTTCATGAATGAACTAAGCATTTAGAGATAGATTGTCACCTTGTCAGAAACAAATATAAGGAAGGATTCATCTCACTTAAGCATGTTTCCACCAAGTTATAGGCTACAAATATCTTTACCAAGGCTTTAAGGTAGACCACTTTTTCACACTCTCACTTCCAAGTTGGGCATGATTGATCTCCATCACTGCCATTTTGAAGGGGGGATGAAGAATATATTGTAATTTTCTATTTTTCTGTTTTTTATTCTTGAGGCCAGCTTGTGACAGCCTCAATCCCACATCGCTTGGGTAGAGAAAAGGAGACCAATTTATAAGTTAAGAGATCCACTCCATCTGACATGAGGCCTTTTGGGATAGAAGCCCAAGAGCAAAACCGTGCGGGTTAGGCCCAAAGCGGACAATATCATGTCAAAGTGGAGCGGGTCGTTACAGATGGTATCAGAGAAGAGCCCAACCGGAAGTGTGGCCAACGAGGACGTTGGGCCCCCTTAGGTGAGGTGATTGTGACAGCCTCAATCCCACATCGCTTGGGTAGAGAAAAGGAGACCAGTTTATAAGTTAAGAGATCCACTCCATCTGACATGAGTCCTTTTGGGATAGAAGCCCAAGAGCAAAACTGTGCGGGTTAGGCCCAAAGCGGACAATATCATGTCAAAGTGGAGCGGGCCGTTACACAGCTGACATTATATTAGTGGCTAGTTAGTTAGAAAGTTGGTTTTCAGATTCTTTTCCCTTCTGTACGTTTATATGAGTTGTATTATAGTTTTTTGTTACATTGAATGTAATTTTTCTTCTCTGAGTAAGATAGAGCTTCGAGCTTCCTTCTTTCAATCTCGTAATTGTTCACACCATATAATATTGATCCACCACAATTACCATGAAATTGCATTAACGATCTTGACCTTACAGCTCTTAATTAAAGCTTATTATTAAGTACGTCTAACTAACTTTAGATATATAAATTTATTGGTTGATTGATTTCAACACATGTTCTTTATTTATCGGCTTTCGGTCATAATATATATTCCAAACAAGCACTTAATAACCTAGTAGAAGTAGAGTACCATCTTAATACATTTCGTGTTGCTGAGTTTACGAGAATTAGGTGCAGCAATTAATAACTTTCGAATGTCCAAACCTCTACGTAAAAGACAGTTGGCAAGAACTTCCATATTATAAAACAAAGGAAAAATAAGTTATAAACTAAATGAAATACTATCAATTCAAGAAATGATCTTATAGGGAAAAATGAGTAAAGGTCTTGGGAGTCAGGTCCCCTCAATTATTTTGGATTTACTAGGCAATTTTAAATTTCAAAAACCTTCCCTAAAATAAACGATGATAGTAGAAAACAAGAAAAGGGATTAATTTCAGTAATGATCACCATCTTTTACTCCAATGTCAATTGGGTCATTACACTTATTTTATTTTGAATCCGATCACTATTGCAATATTATCAGATATATACTTCATGAATTTAACGAGTAAAATGAGTTCTATAACAGTAAATAATAGCAAGTTGTTAGAAATAAGTCTCAATTAAAACAATATATATCATATAAAAAATATGTAGTTATAGCGTCTGTTATAACTATATTGTTGAGTTTGTAAAATAGCAGTATCAATTAACGATGGACGTCAATAATTAAGGATCACATCAACCAACTCAAATTGGTTGATACCACCGAAAGATGGCAACCCAATTGAAAATCAAATGGGCAAGAAGAATAATAAAGGGGAAAAGAAGATGCCACATTACTTGGAAATGTCTAATAGGAAAATGAATATCTGAAATCTGTCCCATTAGGAATGTGTTAATGTGGTCACCACGAAACCACCAATCGGGCTAACGGGCATGCAAATCACGCAACTAGATTTAGATTTCTTGAAAATATATAAACTTTGATTAATAGTTTAGAGGGAAATAATTGTGGTCTTTACAAATAATCATGATCTCATAAACCATTGGAAACGAATTGGATTCCACCACTTTTCACATGTTTAGTAACTAATAAATCTAAAAGATAATTATTTCTAATTGAGTCATTTATCTTTTTTCAAAAGCCAATAGCACAAAGCAACTTGTTTACTCTTACATAGCGTTCTGCCCTCTGATTTCTTCCTAAAGTCTCTGTCTTATTGATTGATTGCTTCCTTTTCCACATGCTAATAAAACGAAGCAAATTGCTGAAAGCGATTTAATAGCCATCACCATGCAACCCTTTATTGAAATTGAAATTCAATTTTGTATTAAAAAATAATATAATATTAATTTTCTAAATTTTAATCCCACCGTGCATACGTGTCTGGTCAAATTTTTATAAGGTTTAAAGAAATAAATAATTAAAAAGAATTGGAGTGGGGTTTTTGGGGATTTGTGGGGGGGGGGTTCGGGTCGGGGTTCACCGTGATTTTTGGCTCTAACATGCAAATTTTGACGTATAAAAAGTGAAAAATGCTATAGTGTAGAAATTCATAGGTCGGCGTTATCAAATACATGGCCTGTCTTTATAATTCGTGGTATCTAACTAATTTTTGATATAAAAAGTGGGGTCAAGGATCCTAATCAACTTGATAAAAGAAATGTGATTCCTAAGTTTCATTAAAAATTTAATGAATCATTAAGGTTAGTTTGACATGTTCTCAACTAAAGTTAAATCATCTAATTTAAAATTTCTTGAAGGATTAAGAATATTTGAAATGTCCGAGGAGAAGATTTTTCATGTATAGCTTTTTCCTTCATCTTTTGGCTTTTGTACCTGAGGAGGTAAGGCATCTTTTGAAGCATAAATTAATTCTAATTATCTGATTGTTGACTAGGATTAAGTGCATATTTAAGAGTTGCTTTAATCTTAATCTTCATCTTCACTACCTATATTTTCAAGCCACGAAAAGGCCCTGTGTCAACGTAATGTAATGCATTTCATTTTCAAAAGTTTTGAGCACCTCAACGTTGACTCTTCTATTTACTGTCTCTAAAAGCAGTCTAATTCAGAACTTTAATTTGGTTAAAAAGATTAGTTGAGGTAAGAAAAAAAAAATTTGCATGGTTAGGTAATTGTGTCCAAGGTTTCTTGCACATGGTTGAATGGTATAATATAGACTAAGGATCATAAAAGAATGACAGTGAAACAGAATATAAAACAAAACTTCTGGCTTAAAAGAACTTCACATATCATTGAATGGTAATATTTTAATTATTAAAGAATTGGTGGCTTCATCATATTAATTTAATCTGTTTCATAACATGCAAAGACTTGTTGCAGGTTTTTGAAATCTTGGAAGATGAAGGAAGAGCCTAAGAGACTGATATTTGGTGGCACTCCAATTATACTGTTACTTCTCCCTTTAATTTGTGTTTGTGTTGATTTCTTTTGGGGGAATACTATTCCATTCGATCGATGTAATTATACTTCCACTTATGGGTTCTTCTTGTGCTCGACCGGTTGTTCTGAAGCTTCAAGACTTGGCTAACTTCAAGTTGTTTGGAAATTACAGGGACAAAGCAATTTTCTAGTTCAGAAACTGAGTTCACCAGAAAAGGGAATGGAACAATTGAAGAACTGGAGTCCCTCGAAATTCTTTTATCAAGATTAGTCAGAGGTTTGTGCTTGTTTTTCTCTGTAATTCTTTGTTGGATTCTACAGATGAACTATGCTTTGAGATGTTGAGACAGATTTTCGATGCATATAAACAGGAGAAGATCGAAGAAATCTTGAGGAGACAGGTTTTGGCTGCGACAGGGCTGTTCATTCTATTGTTTGTGTTGTAAATCAGCCTGTAAGAATTGACACCAGAAACATGACTGTTTATGTTTCCTCTACTGGAACTTTCGAACAAGAAACCTTGGTTCGGCCTTATGCAAGACAAGAAGAAGATCTTAAGGTTATTACTCCGGTCCATATCCTAAATGGAAATACCACTCCACCACCGGCTTGTCAATACAATCACAACGTGCCGGCTGTTATCTTCTCATCGGGTTCTACAGGAAATGTGTTTCATGAAATTAATGAAATCATCATTCCCCTGTTCATTACCACTAGACACTTCAAATCCCGGGTGCTCTTCATCCTTGAGGATTACAAGCCTTCGTTTATGAGCAAATATGGCAAGGTTATGTCTCATTTGTCTGCTCAGGAAGTCATGAATCCAGCTGAAAATGGAAGTGTTCATTGTTTTCCAGGATCAGTAGTGGGGCTTAAGTACCACGACAATCTCGCTTTGAATTCAAGTGACATTCCTGGGGGGCGTTCAATGCACGAATTCAGGGCCTTTCTTCGAGAATCATATGATTTGAAGTTCAGACATGTGAAAGAAATCAAAAGGCCGAGGTTAATATTTTTATCGCGTAGAAGTACCAGAAGGTTTCTGAATGAAGACGAAATGGTTGAAATCATGGAAGATTTAGGCTTTCAAGTGATTGTTGTTGCAAGATCAAAGTTAATATCGAATTTGAATAAATTCTCGCAATTGATTAACTCTTGTAGCGTCATGGTGGGAGCGCACGGGGCTGGACTTACAAACGAGCTGTTCTTGCCTTCCGGTGCTGTTATGGTGCAAGTAGAAATACTCGGCACAGAATGGCCCTCAGCCACCTACTACGGGAACCCTGCTCGTCCAATGGGTGTACACTACTTAAGGTATAAGATTGAGCCGGAGGAGAGCACGCTTATAAAATTATACGGAAGAAATCACTCGGTTATCACTGACCCCGGATACCTCTTCAGAACTGGTGGCTACCGGGCAGCCAGAAACGTGTTTCTTGATCAGCAGAACGTTAGGATCAATATTGCAAGGTTTAGAGAGACACTTGTTGAAGCACTTAGTCTTGTTACAGACTCGGATTTTTAATTTTGCTTTGATTTTATTTATTGAACTCTCTGATATCACAAGATGTATATTCTGTCAAAATAAATTTAGAACTCAAACTTCACATATCAATATCAATCTTAAAACTTGACATGTGTATTTGCTTTCGTGAATCGTGGTAGATAACAGTCAACATAATATGAATATCCAGAAAAAGCAGCGATTGCTGCACTTGATTTGATAGCCTTTGTTTCCATAATTGACGGTAATGCTAGGAAAAAAACATCCAGAATTTATCAAAAGTTGACAGTAATATGAAGAAAAAAAATTGCTAAAATGTTGTCTTCATACTGAAAGAAATCAAAATTTTCCAATTGGCATAGCGTGAGGGACAATTCTAACAAGCTGTCAATTTGTCACCCCTCTTTAGTCTTTTCCAATTCTCAATTCAGCCGATTATATGGTCCCTTATAGATCGTCTGATTGCTTTATGATCTTGAATTTTCCGTTTAACTTCTTCCCGTTAGTCACCACTGTTCAAAAGCCAAAAACAGCATCTGAAACTCAAAACTCAAGACGTACTTTCTAAGAGAAATTGATTCAAGATGACTTCAGAAAGCACTTCTACAAAAAGCAAGAGCCTGAAACAACAAAACCGTCCTTCTATTGTAAAGGAGTGGTTTTAGACTTCTTCATTCGATTCTAATGGTCCCTAATTTGTCTGATTTTGAATTCCACATTTTACAAACTTTGAAGAAGTCAAAAAAAAAAAAAAAAGGCAGAAAAGAAAAGTTCACAAGAAAAGATAAAAGTAAGAGGCTGCTAGTAGTTTTTCTTTATAAAAAAAAAAAAAAAAAGAAAAGAGGCTGCTAGACTTCTTCATTAGATTCTAATGGTCCCTAATTTGTCTGATTTTGTATTCCACATTTTACAAACTTTGAAGAGGTCAAAAAAAAAAAAAAAAAAAGCAGAAAAGATAAGTTTACAAGAAAAGATAAAAGTAAGAGGCTGCTAGTAGTTTTTCTCAAAAAAAAAAAAAAAAAAAAAAGAGGAAAAGAGGCTGCTAGTTTCCATCAATGCTAAGATATTCCTCCATCTACCATAAAAAATTTGGCTTTTCTTAATGCAAGAATTTCAAGAATCAAGGGAGCTGCCTTCATATTTTGGATGTCCTAGTTGTCAATATACTATTAAAAACTTTCATAATTTATAATTTATGAATAAACACATTAAGCATGCAAGTTGTGGACATCGGATACGTCACCGGAGCTTTTATTTTTATGTTCTTGTGATTGTGAAATCCTAACAGAACTCAATCCTTGGAGTCAATTACTCTTTTATTAATCCCAAGTTTTCTTGTAAGCTTTCTCTTACAGTTTCCCGATTAGCTGTTATTCATAATGATTAAGGTTCTAACGACAGTATTCGACTTCATTTGGATTATACCTTGTATCTTGCTAAACATGGACAGATCACTTTGTCCTAAGATGCCCGAAGAACTGCTTTTGTTTTCTCGAGCACCAGTGTCGGGTTCAATTTGCGTAGTTCACCCGTAACTAAAATGATATTCTGCCTAAATCTATTGGAATGTTTCTTGAAGAGTATGGTACACCAAAAGGATTTTGCTTTTAAAAAAAAAAAAAAAAAAGTCAGAAAAGAACAATCCACAAGTTTCAAATATACTTTGCTTAATTGGTTAACAAAGAAATGCCTCTTTAGTAAGAATACTATTCAAAGTCGCCTCCTATCGATTGTTGAATAAGAAATGAGTAATCATCGGAAGTTGAAAAGGAAAAATAGATGAAAAATAAATTAATTAATTAATAAGAATTGACATCTTATCAACTGGTAATATTTTAGTCATTTTATACTGAATTTCAATGGATCCTAGTAATTTGTTCTTTGCATATCATGCAAGAAGTTTCCTTGTGGTTCTGTTCTCTAACTGGTGGAGATGGAGAAGGAGTCCAGAAAACTAGTTTTTCGTTCGACTCCAGTGATCTTCCTACTGATTCTCTCTTTGCTTTATTTTCATCTTTTCTGGACAAATTTTATTTCCATTAATCAGTGTACACTTCTCCAATGCTTTGGTCCTTGAATTCTGTTCTTTCTTGTCGATTACGCCAAATGACTAACTTGGGTTGAATCCCTTCGACTTTTCTTGGAATTGCAGGGAAGAAATCGAGTTCTAACTCAGAAACCATTTCCAGCAAAACAAAGATCATCAACAGAACAGCTGAACAGAAACAGGATTCCCTTGATTTTCTTCTTTCAAGACTCTTGCCAGGTATGTGCCTCTGCCTCTTAGCCACTCCCCCAACTCAGCTTCGAATTAGTACTCATGTAATCATTTTGGTCTGATATATCTAAACAGGGGAGGATCGGTCAAAACTGAAAGCCACTGGTTTCACGTGTAATTCAGCTGTTTATTCTCTGCATTGTGTTGCAAATCAACCAGTAAGGATTGACACAAAAACAATGACAGTTTATATTCCTTCTGATCAGCCCGTGCAAGAAACTGTTGTTAAGCCGTATGCTCGGCAAGAAGACCTACACGACGCTCTTCCGATCTCACCGGTCAAGATATTGCAAGGGAACACAACGCCACCCCCGGTCTGCCAACACCACCACGAAATCCCGGCTGTGATTTTCTCATCCAGCGGTTTTGTGGGAAATATTTTCCATGAAATAAATGAAATCATAATCCCTTTGTATCTTACTACCAAACACTTCCAGTCTCGTGTGCTTTTCATCGTTGAGGATTATAAGCCGTCATTTCTAAGCAAATATCGCAAGGCAATCTCTCGTTTAACGTCCTACAAGTTCATGAATCCAGCTGAGGATCAAAGTGTACATTGCTTTCCTGGAGCTGTAGTTGGACTTAAGTTTCATGGCCATTTATCTGTGAATTCCAGCGATGTCCCCGAAGGCCATTCGATGCAAGACTTGAGACAGTTCCTTCGACAAGCATTTAACCTTAAGTTTAGCCATGTATCTCAGATCAAAAGGCCGATATTGATGCTATTATCTCGCAGAACATCAAGGAGGTTTCTGAATGAAGGCGAAATGGTGGCAATGATGGAAGAGTTGGGATTTCAAGTAATTGTTGTTGCAAGAGCAAAAATAGTGTCAAATTTGAACGTATTCGCTAATATGATAAACTCGTGCAAGGTATTCGTGGCAGCTCATGGCGCTGGCCTAACGAACGAATTGTTCTTGCCTGATGGAGCAGTAATGGTTCAAGTTGATCTGATTGGCCTAGAATGGGCAGGGGCTACCTATTACGGCAATCCTGCTCGTGCAATGGGTGTCCATTACTTGCAATACAAGATTGAGCCCGAGGAGAGTTCGCTCTTGAAAATCTTTGGACGGAATCATACAGTCATTACAGATCCCTATTCCATCCACGACCCGTTAGGGAAGGAGGCGTATCTTAATGGTCAAAATGTAAATATTAATCTTGCAAGGTTTCGCGAGACGTTAGTTGAAGCGCTTAGCCTCGTTGGAGACTCTCCGCTATAACATTGAGTTATAACATCGTGTTTTGAGTAGAGCAACCAGGCAAATGTATCAGTATTTTGCTCAGTACATATCAGGCAAGTATAGGAATCAGGGGGAAAAAAAGGAAAAAAAAACACTCGAGTGTACATTTTTCTTTTTGTTGATGATGTTTGACTTTCTTATAACAAGCAATTAAGCAAGAAAGGAGTATGTAATATGTTCCTTGTGTTCTGAGAAATGCTTAAACGTTTGTCCCTCGAGGGTGAGTCGGGGCTTAAGATTAGGCTCAAATTTCTTATTAAAGAATATGCGAAAGAAGCCTCCCTGCTATAGAAAATGATCAAACAGTTGAGAGATCGTTTTCATACAAGTCATGAGCAAGAATGGACAATTTATGAGGGGTTCCTTGAGGTTTCAAAATGAGAGTTTTAATTACTTCAACTTGTACTTGTGCAGGCAGCCTATAAAATTTACAAGAAGTCAAACATCCTGATCCTCCTCCTAGTACAGTACATAAATACATAAATTTGTTTTTCATGTGATCATTTCATAACGTGTTTATTACACCACAAAAATGTAATTGGGACCATTGACTTGCCTCTGGTATTGGCAAAGTAATGACTTTATAGTTTCTTGAATATTTCATATCTTTTTGGGACCAAATAAAAAAAAAAATTCATGTACATAAATGGGGCTGACAAATTTGTCATCCAAGTGACGTAGAGAAGTATAATAATAAGATAGTGGGAAAATTCTCCCTATCTTTAGGAAAGAAAATGAACATAACATTAACGTATCTCTTCTTTTGCTGTGTTCAGACTACAAACATCGGCAATCCTAAAATTACTTTTGTTCTGTTGTATCAGCTTAAGTAAGTCTCTGTTAAAGAGTATTGAATATATAATAAATGATATAAAAACAACTCGATTTAACAGTTTAAACTTTTAGATCAAGTGATTTAACGGAGTATCAGAATAGACAAAGGTCTTGAGTTCAAATCTTCACACCACCCAATTAAATGAAATATAATCACATGTTAAGTTTTGATGGGAAAAAATAAAAATCCCACGGGCTGTTTCAAGCGGCTTTAACAAGGAGCAACTAATTTAGACGTACAAGTCAAATAAGTGGATCAGGAGACATACATGTAGTTTGGATTAGGCCGTTTCTTCTTCCACAAATAACATATAACTCGTGTTTTGCTTCTTCAATTAAATGCATTATCTTTTTTATCAGAAGTAGCAGATGATAGTAACTCTCCATCAACATAGACACTGGCATATATTTCTCTTTCCTTTTCACTCTTTATCTCGGCATGCTTTACTGTTAAGGGATAAATCCACATCAACTAAATATAAAAATATATATATCAATATATAAGCGCTTGGACGACTCCTCTTAATAACAAATTGACTAGATATAAAAATATAAACCAACACATAAGCGCTTAGGCTACTCCTCTTAATAGGCACGTCTCAAAGAGTGTTGCCATGGGCTGTGGTTGTTTTTTTGTAGCATATTGAGTTATCAGGGCTAGAAGTTTACTCACAACCTAAAGAAAAAGTAATGGAAAGAATGTGTATGGAAAATATTTCAAGAAAAGAGCCAACTGCAAAGGGAAACAAACCTTCCACGTTTTCTTTAATTTGAATCCAGTGTCTACATATATAGCAGCGCTGCCACTGAGATCCAAAATATCTACAAGAATTTTTGGTGCCTTCACCAATCCTCCATGCACCACTGTTTCACTCTCTAGTTCAACTGATTTTACAAATTCTTCCATCTGAAACATATACAATTGGAACTTTTTGATAAGAAACTTATTACATCTGAAAAATTTGCTTGGCTTCACAAGATTTAACTTGTTTGCTATGCACTCCTGCACATGGGTAGTTGAGAAAAGTTATGTGAATATGCACGTGAGCTTAGATCATGACGAAGATGTTGTTACCGGAAAAAACCCATATGGACTGATATTCATACAAGGCTTGTGTTGATAACTGAATAAGTAGAACTTTTAAGCTGGGCGTACAAAATCATACGAAGTAATGAATTATGATGCCCATTAAACTCAAACGTTCATTAAATTCACTTAAGACTCAAACAAGCACTGATGCGTGAATGGGACAATATCTTACAATCACGTGTAATAATAAAGAAGCAACTCTTAACAAACTTTTAAGGAGTCGAGTTTTTCTTCTTAACAAAGTTGATATTTAATTTGGACAACCTAGTCTTCACAAATATCAAGCTTTTCCTTTGGTGTCTAGTTTTAGGCACAATCTTATCCACCCCGATATCTATTACAAGCTTATACCCATGTACGTCTACCGATTAATACTATTATTAATGCATGTTTAGTACAGAACGTCAGAATACACTTGTAGAAGTATTAAATGGATCAGAATCTCACTGTCAAAAAATAAATACAAGTCCGAGGCGGCCGAGGAATGCGTCAAGGCCACTTCAAGTAGTAACTTTGATGCACCCGGAAGCATGAACAAATGGTATAGTTCAAATACAATTCATTGATCATGTGAATACTCGAATTGTAATGACTTTTAACTACTTTTCTTTGATTCATCAGAATACTGAATAATTAGAATAATTAAGAAACATCTCAATATTATAATTTCATAATCAAATCCACCATCTTCCCATAATGTAGACAACTTAAATAAGAACATAAAACTCTTAACAATATACTAATAGGCTGACTTAAAACAAAAGAAACATATAATGGGGAATATTTCTCCATCAAACTTGTCCTTGAATGAGTACTCTAGAATTCTCTCGACCTCCCTCAAGGAACCATCGATTCCGAGTCCATTTCTGCATATAATTGATCATGACCTTCGGCAGGAAGAATCTCTTCTTCTTCATTCACTTTTTCTATATGTCAATTCCTGCTTCACCATTTTTATCAATTTAATTATGACTCCTCTCTCTCTCTCTCTCTCTCTCTCTCTCTCTCTCCCCCCGGTCTTAAGCCTCTGCAGGAAGTTGAAACATGCTCCGTTGGTTTTTTACACATTGCGTGACACATGTGAATTTAACACATGGATACATAACATATGAGACACATCAAACCCATTGTAACAGAGTTCCAATCTAACACCATATGTTATGGCACCATACAGTGTCATACAGACATGTAGCGTCTCTTGATGCACGCCACAAATCATATGGTGCCATACATATGGTTTTATATCATTTTTACATTGTAACGTATTCAACATGTTTTTCAAAAGAAAATATTTCATATTGTAATATATTTTTTAAAAAAAGAAAGAAAATTATTGGAGATGAAGAAAAGAAAAATCAAAACTATCTTTGTGGAACAGAGCAAGTCAAAACGGAGGGCAATGACACCAGGGTTAAAAGGTAAGTTACAATGTAATAAAATGACTTGTATATACCTCGTGCAGATTACAAATATTCAGAGTCCTAGAAGACTAGAAATACATCTTGTGATGTTCCAAACCATAGGTTATATGAACTTCGAATCTTGTAGCTCATGAAGCATTGCAGGCCGCTGAGTTCTGAGCCTCTCTTAGTCTTGACTTATGGTTCCCTGTTTTCAAAAGTTTACCTCTGCTGGTTTCAACTTCAATGGAGCATATGAATCTCTTTCCATTGTCACGGCCAGACTCCTTCACGAGTCTGCATACATTAGCAAACAGGCATAAGAAACTAAGTACAGATTTCGGATGCAAAAAGTAGATGGAGTTTTTTCCCTATGTTCCCTCTTACTTGACTAAATCACGCCCAAAATAAAAGAAATTCTCCACCCTTTCTTGAAATAAATTCTAAGACATTATCTTCAGCAGAGTTAAACTATGCCGCTCTGTTAAGTTACTAAAGATTTATGTGATTATATGTGCAAAAAAAATTATTTTTCGAAATATATATGTATAAAACAGCTGAGTGACAGGAACAACATACTTGTATTCTGGAAGGGACCATTTCTTCTTGCCACATATAGCATACAACTTGTGTTTTGCTTCCTCAATCTCATTTTCTGCATTCTGATCACAGAAGATGCTGGTCAGGGTGGAGTCACTATTTCCAAAAAGTAACTTTTCCAAAGCAGCCTTTGCTGCATGGAATTTTGCGGTTTCCTTTTTATCAGAAGAAGCAGAGGTTACAAGCTCTCCATCAATGTAGATGCAGACAACATTCATTTCTCCTTCTCGCTGATGTTTGATATCAGCTTGCTTTCCACGCATCTGGCAAAGCTGAATAAGCATTGTTACTGGCTGTGGTTGTTGCTCTAGCACATCAAGCGTAATAATAGGCTCTAGAAAGTCTCTAAAGATCTAAAGAAAAAATGAATGAGTCGTAGAATATCTGTGAGAAAGCACCGAAGTTATAATAGGCATTTTCTTATGAAGTCAGGCTCCCTAAATGAATGCATAATAGGCATTTCGATACCTCCCATTTTACAAATTACTTCATATATCACACAACTCCTCCAATGAAGGTTTGCTTTTTAACATGATACAGTGGCCTTTTTTAAGTCGAAGTTTGTAACAGTAGGAGAATTCCAGACATTGCCCCAAAAAAAAAAAAAAAAAAAAAAAAAAAATCCTTGATGGCTTAAAAGTTGGCTGTCATGGAAAACTCAAATTACTTTACGAAAGAAATTGCATGACGATCTTATTAACTTCTGTAGAAAAATTTCTTTTCTAGGATGGCTACTAGTCAAGATGAAAAGGCACCATCTTTGAAGCATAACTCCAAGAAGTGATGGAAACTCAAAAACCAACTTTAACCAACTGTGAGGACATTTAAGACAAAGCAATATCCAAAAGGGAACTAACCATCCACATAGCCTGTAAATCGAATTCCAAATCAATGTATATAGCAGTTGCCACTGACTCCAGGATGTCTGCAAGAATTTTGGGTGCCTTCACATCTCCTCCATAAACATTTGCATCATTCTCTCGTTCTACTGATAGTACAAATTCCTATACCTGCAACATATATAAGTATCAATTTGGATAAGAAATTTTCATATATCCTTCAATTTTGATCAAGAGACACCTGTGTCATCCTTATGGAGACATCCGGCGTCTTCTCCTCCACTAGTTTTACATACTCATTTGTGAAGGATATATATATATATATATATATAACAAAAAACTTTTGCAAGATGATGACAATTAATGCAACTCATATAACATTCTGCCGTGGAGAGAATAACCAGAATAACACTAGGTTATCTCAGGATGAGCAAGCCGAAAGTCTATTCTTTTTCGTGAAAATATTAATAAACGCATCCTTCAGTTCTTCTCCATGCATCTTCTTGTTGCAAGCCCCAGCTGCCGCTTTGTTCTCTGCTTCTCCAGTCCCTAACTCATTTGAATTATTAGGAACACCTTGAATAATTACAACACAAGAAATGCGCTGCGGCTCTTTGTCTAGGGACCAGAGATATGAAGCTGCTGAGTTAATAAGATAAAAAGTTTCCACTTTTCAATATAAGATGATAATTCCTCCAAAATTTTTATTTATTACTCTGTCCTAGACAAATCTGGAACCTATTCTCAATTCACACATTGAAATTCTCGGACAATCCTAAACTCCGACTACCCCTCTGAGGATCTGTTTTCAATTATCAACTGTTTTCAACTATTTTTTATTACAAAGGGAAGGGGACGAGAGGGGCACATGGGATTCGAACCCAGGTATTCGCAGTAAGGGTTGAGTCTTTATCCACTTGACGAACTCATAGTTCCCAACTGTTTTCAACTATTGCTCTTTATTTATCCACTATACGCTTCCCAAAGAAACAAAAGGGCAAATCAATTTAACATATGTATTAGAAGCTATAGACTGCAAGAGGTCTTGTAGAAGTTACACTACATTTAAATTCATTCCTCTCGGACAGAATTTATCAATTTAACATATGTACTAGTACATTCCCGGAAAATCTGTAGATCCATAAATGTAAGATAGGAATTCCTTGATGTGCATTCATACCTTATGGATCGAAGGGAATCCGTGGCGGACATATTTGTAGAGGCCGTGGCGTACGGCGGCGCGTGCTAGCTTCTCGGTGCTGATGTTGGCGGCGCGTAATGTTGACAGCTTGCCGACGTCGAGGACTGGGTAAGCCAAGTACACGTAATTAGCAAAGGCCAAGCCCAGAGAAGCGTCGCCGATGAACTCGAGCCTCTGATACGAATCTGTCTCCGACCAGAAGGAGTGAGTCAAGGCCGTTTCCAAAAGCTTCTTGTCCTTGAAACTGTACTTCAGTTTATCCTCCACTCGCTTCACACAGTCAGCCATGTCGATTTCTTCTTCATCCTCATCGCCGTCCGGTGGCGGTGGACGACTCACTTTCTGCTTCTGCGACGGGAAACTGAGCAGCGGCCTCATATTCTTCGAAACAGGCCTTTTCTGACTCTCTATATATATTTTTCTGTGGGTCCGCAGGGAAGATATTTCGGCGTGCAACGGTATTTACTTGTGTTTATTTATTATTTTTTTTAATGTACTTGTATCTATTTACCGTCAAAATTTTTAATCAAAAAAAATATTTACCGTCAAAATTTCAGAATGTGTCCTTGAAACAAGTGAATCATTTCATTTTGGTCCTAGTAATTTTTTAGTTGTGCCAAAGTTCGGTTATTTACCCTCCGTTTGACAAATCCAACCTCACAAAATGAATTTGTAAAGTAACCACTGTTACCTTTCCACTAGAATAAATAGTTGAGTAATAATCTACTAGTAAATATATGGCTAGTATTTTGTCACCCAAAACGTTACATCATAGGAAATGATATCGCTAGCACGTCCTATAAGCATTTGACAACATACATGTAACTGTAAATCATTTTTATAGCTAGCACATGACATTTATGTGACTTTCAAATTTATCAACTAGAAGAGAATCTATTTTCATACATATAGAGAAGGCTACTTTCATATAATAAAGTCTGACCACCAATAAAAAACATGTATGAAACTATATATTTAAAATAGAATAAGGATCAAAACTGCACCATCGACGCCTATATATAAAGAGTGATTATTTAGCCTTGTAAGCGTGCAACGAGGAGCAATAATAAACCTCTGGGGGAATTCATCAGTCAACAAAAATAAAGTATTTTATATAGAAAAATTGGAGAGCAAAGATATCAATTAAGACATTCAAGATTCAAATTTTAACAGGCAAACCTATCACCCATTGAATTAACATGCAGGCGTATCTCTGCAAAAATTTCTTTTTTTTTTTTTTTTTTTTTGCCCAATCAGTTAATGCTAAATATATATGGATATTATATTTGAAAAAAAGTTTAAAAGTACTACTTTGCTGGATGACAACCAAATCTTTTGAATATTGGGACTACAGAACATCCTCCAGCGACCCAGTGACATATATACAAGAGGTGAAGTAACAGCCAATTTGTTAGGAAACTAGGAGGCTTTTTCAGCTTTTATCAGTTATGTATATAGGATCCAGACGAGATTCACTGGACTGCCCTTAATTCGAATCTGGAACTATATTGATGACGGTAATGAATTGCAGTTCAGCTCACAAGCAAGTGATCAAATCCCCCACCTGCTTGCATAGCAACCCGAGGCCCTTGGACATTGTGGAGCAGCTGCTGCAGCCACCTTCTTGTGGTCGGGTCTTCCTGAAAATAACACCGAATCAAATAGTAAACATCTTCCCACCCTCAATTGAGATTAAAATTCTAAAATAGTGGTCAATCTCAGACGATAGAACTCACACGAAGGCAACTGCTAAATGTTGCATCTCGAAGCATATCTGGCAGGCAACTTCTCAGAGCATCACAAGCTCTGTATAAATCAACATGATTGTTTCAGCAGAGTAACTTGTCAAATCATAAAATAAAGTGGGTGAATGAAGGAGATGTGTATTCCCACCTTGCATTGTCAGACAGTCGAAGGTAACATCTGATAATGTGTTTTAACAGCCGCACTGAGGGCTGCTCAGCAAGAGCAGCAACCATATTTCCCAGGACCCGTCCTACAGCAAAGAAACGCTCTGCTGTGGTACATATGTAATCTAAGCCCACATCATCAAGCAAAATCTTTTGCACAATAAATGTCGCAACCTGCCAATGGAAGCCTTTGTCACTGTTGAACAATCTACAGCAAACAATAGCTAAGGATATCTTAGATGTCAAAATCTAAAGCTCATAAGTCATCATTCAGCTTTATTTAGTAGGGATAGTAGGATTTTCAGCTTTTAGCTTGACTGCTGTCTCTGTAAAGGACGAATGAATTACTAGGCAATGCTGAAAAAAACTTTACAACTGGAAAATTTACGCATGGCAAGTGGGCTTATGAACCTCTATCTCTCTGTAGCTTTTGAAGAAGAGTCGACGTCAACAATTTTTTACACCTTCCAACTAGTTATAGAAATATCGGAAAAGTGGTGTTCAGAATAATCCTCGATAATCAAATGCCAAACCTAAAACCAATACAGTTATAGGATAATGAATGGTAGTTGACGCCTACAAAGGATAAATTAAAAATAAAAGTATAACCTGCATAATTTTCCTTTCCCGAAACAGCAACAGTCATTATGATAGTTGCCATACTAAAAAATTATTAACCTGACACTTCACAAAAAGAACATTCCTTCACTGGCATGTGCCAGTGGTTAAACAGACAGGTGATGATGATACCCAGGAGTCCAGCTTCAACCTATTGCAAAGGAACTAACAGTTTAGGCATCTAAAGCCCATGTGTACAGAAATAAAAGAGCTGGAGCAAGTGTAACCTTTAGAGGCTAACTAAAACTATCTATATCCGTTACTATGCTAAAGTTATCTATATCCGTTACTATGCCAAAACTATCTATATCCGTTACTATGCCAAAAAACATGGCAATGTATCAAAGACCAGGTAACTAACACAGATAAAGAAGGGAACATTCACAAGGCACTCAACTGTTTTTGACAATTCGCTCCCCATCTCCATGGTGCGCAGGCAAAGGGGGATTATTTCAGTAGAGAGAAGAAAACTGATAACTTCAGTGTCATCAACCTGAAGAAAGAAGGAAAGCACAAATAACATTATTATTTCCTGGAGTATACAGAAGAAAAAAGAATGCTTTAAAAAAAAAATGAGGATTACAATGACGACGATAATAATAATAACAAATACTACCTCCGTCCCAATTATTTGGTCCCATTTACTTTTTCACAAAGATTAAGAATTGTGTTGGAAAAGACAACTACACAACAAACTTCCGAAAATATCCTTATTTAATTAGTGGTTTATGTTAAGAATAGTATTGGAAAAGAAAAGTATTTTACATTTCCAAAATTACATGGGGGTATAATTGTAAAAAGGCAAAAGAGGACAACATAAATGGGACATCCCAAAAAAGGAAAATGGGACAAAATAATTGGGACGGAGGAAGTAAATTCATAGAAATTTTAATCAGAAGCCAACTAAAAATCTTACTAAAATATTTTAAAATGTCTAAAGTTTGCAATCCTTGTTTTTCCCCTTTCAAATGCAAGGAATGAAGTCTCACTACAACACCTGTTATTAGGGGGGAGAGATCTAAAACCAACTTGTCTACTTAAATTTTCCGATCTAGTAGAAAAAGCACTGAATTGAGCTAGTGTCAAAAACTACCTTGTATGCTGTGGAAGTAGTCCGTACTATATTTTTCTGCTTTAAGTAGTGCATGTGGCTTAACAAAATAACATTTGAAAAATAGCTTCAAAATAGAAATTACCTTCACCAAAGAGATCGGAATGACCCCTAAACTTGTAAGCCTCAAGTACTCAAACGGCCTTGACTTGCTGGTTGTGTTGAGAAAAGGGTACAGATACAGCGGTATGTGGGCTACAATAGAAAGAGCACAAACAAAGTTAGCATCCAGCAGAAGGATGTCAACATGAATAACTGAAATGACATTCATGGGTTTTGGCTTCTGTTGTAGAATTGATAGTGAACTACATACAACATCTGCCCCTGCCACAGAAACAAGTATGGACTTCCTTTGCAGAAGCGCTTTCTAGCGAAGGTTCCAATATCCAAAAAACATACATGAAAGATGTGAATATCTACGTTGCAAGGACAAGGACAGGCACAGCAGGGACACACTTTCTCATGATTTTATGGAAAGTAAGGAACAGCAATGTTTTGGACATGTAGATTAAAATTCCTAAAATGTTTACAAGGTTCTAGGTAACAATAAGTATGACAAATAATTGCAGCAAATTATCTTAACCCTTCATTTTCTTCAATCTAACGGAATCCATCACGATCTCTCGTTTATAGCCAAACACAACAAGGCACGTAACCTTAATTCGCACAATCACAGCCTCCTTCCTCTGGTTACGGGCTCCATCTCTTTCTTACTTCAGAAATGATATTACAAACGTACCTTAGATATCTACACAATTACAAAATCAAATGTCCATCGCCAAAATATGAAATTTTACAGTGTTCATTCATTAGTTCAAGAAATTGCTAACAGATAGTGATGGGTGGGCCGTGTTGGGAAGAGTGGATAAAACCTTGGTATAGATAAAAGAATTAGATTTAGAGGTTCTAGCCTGGAATCATGGTGGACATCTTGGCAATGGTGGCAAACAGATGGTGTTTTATGTGGCAGAAACAGTGATGGAGGAAGTGTGACATGTCCGTTGGAGGCGCGCCCTGTGAGTGTACTTGTAGTGACTCAGAATTGTACAGGATTTCATATATTTTTGGGGGGGGGGGGGGGGGGGGGGGGGGGGGGGGGGGGGGGGGGGGGGGGGGGGGGGGGGGGGGGGGGGGGGGGGGGGGGGGGGGGGGGGGGGGGGGGGGGGGGGGGGGGGGGGGGGGGGGG
>CAVNYN010250716.1:22795-43047 GCA_963692815.1 Nyctanthes arbor-tristis
AGTGTGACATGTCCGTTGGAGGCGCGCCCTGTGAGTGTACTTGTAGTGACTCAGAATTGTACAGGATTTCATATATTTTTGGCCCCCACCCCCCACCCCCAAAAAAAGGGGGGGGAATCTTGTAACCATCAGCGCAGCCCCTGTTTTCTTCAAATATCCGCAATCTAACTACTAATTTTTTTCAAGTTGGGGATGGAAAAAAAGGACGTGGTTGGAGCGGGGAGGAAGGAGACTGGGCTTGCAGTAGTGGATTCTGCATTATAATTTGCAATTCATCATGTGGCATATTGGGAGCTGATTGAGGGCTGTTTGGCTGCAAAAGGCTAGATTATCATGGGTTTCGATGAATAGATATGGCCGTTATGCTAAACAATATGAATGGATAGGATGATTCGTCGAACTTATTTGTCATAATTATTGGTTCACAAAATAATTATTGGTTCACAGAACATTCCCCAGTTGGACGTGCTATGCAAATTAAAATAATCTCAACGTCCATGGGCTTAGTTGAGCTATCAGTGTCCAAGTTGTGTCCATGTCTGACACACCAATATGTGTCAGACATGGAAACACTGGCTAGTAACAAGTGTCAATGCACCAGAGGTGAACATAAAACAAAAATATTTAACATACCATTGAGAAATGACATTCTTGTTTCCTGGTGAGACGCCACACACTGCAAAATAAATATGAAGACAACATCAAACCGAAAAAATGAAATGAAAGCATGCAATTCCTTTAGCTCATTGTTAGCTGTATATCATTTTCTTTTGGAGAAAAAGAATCCTTTTTAACCTCAATTATCAAATTATCTGGGGATTTTCTGCACATATGCATAAATGGAAAAGAGACTAAATTCATCCCATTTATTATCTGATAATTATAGATTTTCTACTTTGGAATAGAGCATTCGCACCCACTAAGAGAAACCCATCTAGGCATGGACAGCAACATCAATTCATTATGTTCCTTCCATATATGGTCAATGGTTGTGTACCCCAATTATGCTCATTAACTTCTAGGATTTCATTTTGGTATCTGCGTCATTAAAGTTTTAAAAAGAATAAAGAAGAGCATTTCCCATCTTGGCCCACTAATCAAGTTTATATCTCAGCATCTAAGCCAAAACCCAAAAGAACCTTGCAATTACCGTCAACTGGACGTGTGAAATTGCAAGTTGATTTAGGATAACTGTTGCTTTAAGCAAATATAAAAATGTCAACCTAAAGGTACTTATTTGAAAGCCAACAGACTCCTCACCCCTAATATCATGCAATTCATTTCAACTTGTGCAAGCTCACTGTGGAACTTTCAATGCATATTTGATACTTCAATCAAACTTCAACAAGAATTTACTCTTAATAGCTCCCATATCACTTGTCGATCCACATTCTCTGTACCTATAGCCAGAGACCAAGCAACATGGGAGTACAAACTCCATAACACACCCTCGTATGTGCAGAAGTATTATTTTAACTCCAGAATTAGTCAAATCATAGATATATTTTTGCTACCTCGTGGCTTTGAATAGCAAAAACCGACGGGTAACTGATAGACTGGTTTACTATTATAACCCAAACGTTCACCTGTTCAAACCCCCCGCCCTTTTGCTTTCAGCAGTAATATGCTTCGGACCATCTTTAATTTTATCATGTGTTCAACACGAGCACAGTGTAAGCACCGTCTAAGTGATGTGTGTCCCGACTCCACATTCTATTCAATTTTCTTTCCACAGGTCACTCAAAACCAAAAATACACTATTTATGAGTAGGTAGAGAAGGTGGATCTCAACTTTCCTTTCTGTTTTTTGCAATAACACATTTCATATATCATCCTGAATTGCATCATATTTTCAACTGTGGCATTAACCTCTTGAATATTAGTGCAAGTGTCATGTAGGTTATGTTTATCCCATATCAATATCTGTGGTTCGCATTGCATAGTCACTATCAAGCATCTGCTGAACTTGGATAAGCTAATATGGCCAAGGGGTGGAAAGCCCTTGATACTGACCTGGAAAACAATCTTTTAAAACTTGGACAAGCAGCTTTTACATGTCCAGGGATTTCAAATATATTACAAAGCGCTCTTGATTGAACGGGAAGAAACTAGTATGGTCAGACACTCAGACAATGGCAGCTCTTGGCTCCAACAGGGGAGACAAGCAAATCATTGATCCAACCAGCTTGTCATCCCCAACTACCTCCCGCATTTGAAGAGGCCAAAGTTCCATTCTTGGTTATTGTTTGGCCTACCATTAGAATTGCTGGAAAGCAAAGCCAAGTCTTTTTGAACAATGATTGGAATCCACCACAGCATCTTCTCTACAACTCAAACTATTCCCACCCCTTGGCCATATAGACAATGTGGCATAACCATTTGGGCTTCCACATCATCAAAGGAAACCGTAATTTTATAGGTTTTAGAATAACTTTATACACGTGGAAGGTGTGAGATGCGGCCCCAATTGTATGATTCACCTGCCCTATAAAACTCTCTCTGATTCAAGAATAGGGCATGTGTCTAAAAATGTAAGAACCATGTTGTGGAACACTGCTGAGAAGGAATACTAATACAAAATAAAATTATAACCAGAAATACTATAATTCATTTAATGGTGAGAATGAAAGACGAAAAAAGAATAAACTGGATGCAACTATGAGAATCAATAGAAATACTTTGCAATTAAATAAATGGATAACACCATAAAAACCCAAATATGAAACTACTCGGGTTTCATAAATCTAATAGCACCAGGCATAACCGGTTCCCCAACTCCAGGGGATCCTTATGATGGCCTGATTTCCATTTCTTGTTTTTCAAATCTTAACAACGAGCAAAAAACATAATTTAAGCTCAATTTTCCAACAGTGACATATCAACCCTGGCCCTAGCACTAAGGAACAGATCAAGTATATATAGATAAAAGGAAATACACTAAAGCAGCCAATCATTGCCATCTTATGTCTCAAGAAAATATAACCTGCAGCAGAATCAGCAGCATAACCTATAAATCAGACCTGAAGAAGTGCAAGCGCATTGCAAACTCTGTTTGATTGTGCTGGAGTAAGGTTTGGAGGTGATAAAACCGGGTAGATAGAAACTATTTCCTGAAACAGAAAGAAAAAAAGGAAATAAGTAACAAGTCAAAAACTAAAACTTCATATTAAAGTTGAAATTAAGAGAACCAAGGAAACGATGAACAAGAAAGCCAGAACAGTATGTTCCTTTCTCAAAATTCCACCATAATATTCAACTATACTTATAACAGCAGGTGGCAGCCTGTATGTGTTCCAAATGTACCAGGACCACATACATGGCCACAACATGTCGATTTCTAGTTCAACTGATTGTACAAATAAAAAGCTTCATCTTAGCTAAAAAACAGCAAGTAACACAAAACAAAGAAACCAATGAAGAACTCAAAACCACAATCATAGCCCAAAAAATAGTAGCTGATATGAAGAAACTATAACCTATTACCCAAGTTGCAGTGAATTTATGCTTTTTTCTTATGACGAGAAGTGCTGATTATCTCAAGCTACATCAAACATAAAAGTAATCCACAGACTACCTCATGGTGAGACCAAGCGTTAACCTGAAATTTCCAGAAAACCATATAAAAAAACCAAATAAATGCAGAGGTTTTATGGAAATACCATAATGCTTACCTGCAAAAGAGCAGCAATTGTACCAAAGGAATTCCAAAGTAACGGAGCTAAATCTTGGAACAGTTCCCTCTTCTACTAAATGAAAAGAAACAGTGTATTAGGCCCATATGAAATTATTTACCAAAAAGTTAGACCAAAATATAAGAGTCAAATATGAAATAAATATGCTATCGGATCAAAGGAAAATATGGAGACAACAGATGCCAGATGCACAGACATTTCAGAATTCAGGCTGTTGTGCAGCTATCAGCGTCTTATTTTATTCTTTAAAACTTTCAAATACCATGCCATTTAAGTTGTAAATTACAAAGTTAATAGATGTTATTGAAACATTTTCAAGATGACAACATAGATATGCTACCATAGGGAACGATCATGTGTTTTTTTTTTTTTTAAATAAATTGATATTGCTTTGCTCCATGATCATTATCTCTTCATAGTTGATCTGTAAACCTGATAATAAGTCATTTCCAATTTAGGCTACAATAAAAATTCGATAATTGGCCATTAATGATTAGTTAATTTTCATATTTCTCTTTGCATGTGTGTCTGTTTCGGTGGATGTAATATCTTCAGCTCACGAGTGTAGTACTTTACACTAAATTCATCAATATCCTAATGGAAAATTATATCACAAGAAGTTAGATGCAAAAGTTTTTAGAATTTTCCTTTTTTTGATTTAAGGAAGAATGTTAGAATTAATTTTTTCCTATCGTATTATGTTGACTAATGCTATTTGTCATCTCTCACAAAAGCAAACAAATATTTGTAACTTTTAGGATACAGCAAGCAATAATTTTAACTTGATGGAAAAGTGTAAATCAAAATGTCAAATTTTGCTTTGTTCTCCCCCCGGAGAGAAATTGGTTACTGTGAATGCTGGTCAGACACATTGCTTTTATCTTCATTGCGCTAAAGATGATAGATTGGTCATAAACAGGGTTTTCCCCAATAAAATTGAATAAGAAACAGGATTCGCATTAATTCGTACTCTGCGAAACATAATGTAATACAAGCGCATATCAGGAAACCCTAAAAGTCTAAATTGAAGGAGCAACCAAAATGAAAATAACCAAATAGGTTGAAACATGAAAATTTTCTGTATAGAGAGAACTGAAAAACCTTGGAGAGTTCGAGAAGGGCGTTTTCCCGGAGATCCGGATTGCAGAGGTCGAGGACGAGTTGTTCAGCCGATTGCATTTTGCGGTCCTTGTTAGCGGCAGCTTGAGGTCCTCCAAGGGCCGATGACGCGCTGGATCCAGCCTCGAAGGGAGCAGCTTTCATGTTAAGGGATTGAGGTAGGTTAGCCATTTCTTCTCCGCAGAGGTATTGCTACTTGAATTCTGCAACGTTTTATCAGCGAAGTGCCACAGAGGAAGAGTAACAGAACGAATTAGGGCTTTATTTTCACCCTTTCATCTTTTCCATTTTTTATCGGGTTAATTTCATAAAAGGTCCCCAACCTTTTGGCTTAGAATCTGATAGGTCTCTAACTTGTTTTTTCACTCTCCTAAGTGCCCAATCTTTCATAAATACGCAAAATATGTCCCTCTTGTCACTATTCGCTCAACTTTCATATAAAATGACGATTATACCCTTTAACTTTTTAATTTTAAAAATAAAACATTTAAAAATACTAAAAATAATAAAAAATCTCACTCCACCCCACCCACCCCTTTCCCTCCCAAGAGGGCTGCCAGAAATTACTGCTGGAGCCATTTGCTACCATTTTCGGCAGCCAAAATGGGGATGGATGCCCCTATTTTGCTGCCTCAAATGAGTAGCAAAATGGGGGCATCCATCCCCCAAACCTGCAGTCGGAAACAGCAACAGTGCCCTCTTGGGAGGGGTGAGATGGGTGTTTTGTTTTTTTATTTTTAATATTTTTAAATGTTTTATTTTTAAAATTAAAAGATTAAAGGGTATAATCGTCATTTTATATGAAAATTTGAGAGAATAGTGACAAGAGAGACATATTGTATGCATTTATGAAAGGTTTGAGACCCAAAAGAGTGGAAAAAAAGTTAGAAACCTATCTGATTCTAAACCTAAAGGTTGAGGACCTTTTGTGTAATTAACTCTTTTTTATATATACGTGCCGGGCATAAGCGTTTTATGCAACACGTGTCTATGGTAGCGTTTGGACTCTAGCGGGCTCTTTACACTACGAGAAATCAATGAATTAAGAACGGTACATTCTATGGTGTCTAATAGACAATATGACAAACCTTCACTAGATGTGTTGGGCTCATCACCCCAATGTGTCTAATAGAGTTGCCACATTAGACATTGGATATCAATATTGTCGAGAGGCAATTCATTCATTGAATTTACAAGCGAAAGATTTATCACCTCTATGGAATTAAATCCCGAGTTATTGCAAAGTAAAAAAAAAAAAAACTTAGGAGATTATGAAAGTAAATATTGCATTTATTGCTACCGCACTATTCATTCTAGTTCCTACGGCTTTTCTACTTATCATTTACATAAAAACAGTCAGTTAAAATGATTAATTCAATTGAATTTGAAAAGTCATTTGACTGAAACTTTCCTTCTGAGTTCTTATCAAAAATGGACGAAGTAAAATGAAAAGGATTCCAATTTCGCGTCTTAAATGAAATGAGCAGGCAATATTTTATGAATTCGATAGTATGTATGGTAAGAAATAAATAGCTGAATCTTTCTTTCTTATTATACTATCTATCTCTTAGTATAGAAAATTATACTCTATAATAAATATAGAGGCTTTATTTTATATAAATCAATGTACAATATTCTCTTTATATATGTGTATATCAATTCCCTCTATATTGTTTGGAATCGACATAGCACGCAATTCTATTTATTTGCTGCGTCTACTTGTTCCGATCAATCTGAAACAATTGTCTTAACTCGTATCTTATGATTCTAATTACTAGATTTTTTATGATTTCTAATCTGAATAGAATATCCGTATTTATAGAAAGAACCAATGATTGAAAAATGATATGAGCATATAGATTACCAAAATTAGTATTCAATAGACTCCATAGAAAGACTAATCAAAAACCGGCATATGATTAAAACGTATCAGTTTATTGTTAAAATAGGACTCTTAAACATATATATAGATTCTTAATTGATATTGAGTACCATCTCTTTGATACTCTTGAACCATCAAAAATTTTTTTCCTAACTTGCATATTTGTTAAATAAATAAATAAATAAATAAAATTAAAAAAAAAAGGAAAAGAAAGTAAAGTGCCAAAAAGTAATGTAGAAAGTGATGACACTTCACACAACGCGAGTATCTAACATATGTATTGTGACATTAATATGGCTATCTTTCTTATATTCAATGAATACATGTAAGCTTTGTACAATGTTCTTGTAATTGTGGTTCTTATTAAGTTGTGTATCTCGGAATTTAAACTTTTACAGTTTATTTAATTTATTACTTGCACCTCTTTGCATATATAAATCTTCTAATGACGAATGATGCTTGCTTTTTAAAAGACAGGCCTTAAATTGTCACAATGAGTTGTAAAACATTATTTACATTTAAATTTGTTTTATGTTTTTAGTTTTTATTAGTTGATACTTTTATAATGTGTTTGTGCAGAAGGAGCTACATCATAAAGAAGTAAATAACACATATGAGGAGATCAGCTCGGCTACAAATATGGCCAAGAACTACTTAACAGACGCAATGATGGAATTTTCATAAATAAAGGATTTGAGATCGGTTCTTCAAGCATCGTATTGAAGCAAAAGAATAGTCAAATCATATGTTTAAAGGTACAGTCAACGTCCTTAATATTCTTAAATATTGCAAGAATATGTACAATTGTAGCTCTGATAACATAATACATTAGTTGTTCATCTTTCACCATTTTTTCCTTTTCCAGCTCTAAGAATATGGACAAATTTGCATAGTTCTCTTATTTTATGTATGAATCAATTGTGACTATTGTTACCGCTCACAAGTATTAATTCATAAAACACAAAAATTTTCTAGCTTATATGGACCTCCTGTGAATTATTTTTTATTTCCTTTTTTCCAACTTGTGGCACTATACGTATTAAAGAAAAATTTAAGCATCTCATTAATTTCTTTTTCTGCATGGACAAACTTTTTTTTTTTTAAAAGAAATACCATGAAAAAGCACGGTTTTGTTTGATAACATGTGATATGTTATGTGTACGCATTGTATTCTTATTTCAAAAAAAAGGGGAATGTATAACCATAATTGACGATTATCATAATTTGAGAATTGGATGTGATTGCTAAGAAAAGATAATGTGCTTTGGTATTCTGAGTTAAAAAAAAAGAAGATGTAATAATTAATTTAAATAAGTAATCAATTCGATGTTAGGCGTGGAAATAAGTTAAAATATTAGACTGTGTATCTAACCTGATTTTTCGAAAAAAAAAACATATACAGAAGAACCTGATTTTTAAACTTCAAATAATGCACCTGATTTTAGAAAACTGAAATGCAAATGTAGCGCTGTGTAATTTTCCCATAAATTATTATTATTATTATTATTATTATTATCCATTTAAAATAATTCTATTGTAAGTTGACCACAGTTTGAAGATCTTCATACATGTGATAAATGAAATTTATTGAGATTATTATTATGACATTGGAAGTATTGGAAGTAATAATACAAAAGAATATTTTTAATAAGACAAATATTTTATATTTTTCAATTGTCTTCTTTTTTTTCTTGGGGGGAAAGATAAACTGTCTTATTTATGTACGTTCAATTTTTATAATTTCTTAAATTTTAAAAGGACAGTTTCTTATATATCTTTTAAGAAAATATCTCAACTCAAAAATACAAACCCAAGATATAAATTTTATTGATTATAAAAAAAGGATTACAAAGAAGAAGGGACATGTGTGCCCTACCTCCAAAACTCGCATACAAATAAGCCAACAAAGGAATTAAAGTCTAAACTGTCTACATGCACGCAAATTACAATCATATACAAACCTATCACCATAACCTACACTATCTTGATCTTGCGCAAATATGGCATCTGAAGTCTCTCTGTATAAACTATACCTCTAAGCTGTTCTTCCATATCTTCACTGTCAAACACATGAATATCCCTATATGCATGACCTTTCTTAGCCAACCAATCAGCTGCAGCATTGGCTTCCCTCCAGATGTGATTAAGGGATACATACTCAGTAATGAGCTTTCTAATAGCCTCAAGAAGATGCTGCAAATGCCATTGACCCTTACCATTACATTTAAGCAACGGATATGCCACCAAGGAGTCAGTTTCCACATGAATCAGAGTGAAATTCCTTCCAACGCAAAGCTTAAGGCCCACACCGTGGTTCGAAATGTACTCTAGTGGTTAAGATACTCGCATTCCGGGCCAAAGGTGGGTTTGAACCACATATGCCCCTCCTCAAATTTCCCTCCCCTCCCCTATATCCCCCTTGTATCAAAACAATAAATTTCAAAAAAAAAAATAATAATAAGAATAAATAAATAAATAAAATAAAAGGCTTAAGGCCCACCAATTAGTACAAGTCTGTTATTGCATCACCATAACCACCTTCACAATCCCAGCAGGCATAGCTTCTTTTATTCTCCTTTTCCCCTCAACCAAAAAGTGGAAACTCTTTCGGTCAGCAAAACAAAATAACACTCCTTTATTCTCTTCAGTGTCATACCTTTTCAAGTTATCTCCAATAACTAGCCTTTAATGGAACAGCGATCCAATTATCCAAGGCTCTGAAACAGTAGATGTAGAGTACTTTGGTTGGGTATCAAAGTTTTAAGGTCTGCTAAATATAACACTGATGATGGATCCTCTTTGGGTCAGGATTCTGAGGAAAGGCAGCAAAGATGGTTGAGGAAACTGCATGCTAAGCTACAGAAAATACAGTTAAAGTTTGTACAACATTGCAGCAGGCCAGACATGGAAAAATGTTAGTTGCAAAGTCAGCAGTAGTTGATGAAAAAAGGAACACAGAATGGTAATAAAAGGGCAACAGGAATAAAACAGCGATCTCCATTTGTGTAATGGGCATAGCCAGGACATAAACAAAGGAAAATGCAGATTATTAAATTAATACTGCAAAAGTACAAAAGTATTGATTTGGTGATAAGTAAAGCAGTATGTTCAAATCAATGGTGCTCTGCAAAGTTCATAGATGTAGAGCTGAACAAATAGCTATTTTGTTGAAACATCAAAAACGGAATAAAGGCAGCCAACAATATATAAATGAGAGAGGTTTAAGAAACTCATGCTTAAACTTCATTTTTGTTTCCTGCTTTAAACTTCATTTTTGTTTCCTCAACCTCATCAAAACCTTCACATTGGAAGGAAATATCTGTGAGCAATGGATAAAGTATACAATATAAATTGCATCCAACAACAATATCTTCTAGTTCCAATTCTTTCTATTTAAGGGCATGAAACTGATCGAGATGGTTTGAATACATTGAAGGGAAGCCTCTAGATCCACGTGCATGAAAGGCAATAGGAGCATTGAAGCTAAGCGCATTAAATAACATAGCTATATTTTGGAAGCAAAAATAAATGGTTTCTTATATTAGAATCAATATAGAGCTGCTAAAGCATACCTCATGCGGTTAGCATACTCCTAGCAGTGGATCTCCGATATCAGAAAAACCAACTAGTCATTCTGCGTGAACTCGCCCAAACAAATCTGACAAGCAAGATATTTCAAAAAGCATAATTGGTGAAATAAAGCAGATGGAATCTAATCACTTGCTATGGTAATTAAATCATATACCATCGGCAGAATATGTTGAGAGCAGGGATGGGAATAAAGAAAAGAACAAATACTGAGAGCTAATACACCATATTCACTTGATACTATTTTAGTACCCCACTAATGGATCTGGAGGTTCTAACAAGGCAACAATCCAATCCCAAACAGGAAAAGTAAAAAAAAAAAAAAATAAGGCAAGTAATCAGATTCCAACCAACATTAGGAGTCGGCTCCCACAGTTCTGGTCCTTCCGACAAGTATATGATGGGGAAATATCCAATAACTCTAAAGTCATCAGGACAAACACATTTTTGCAAACTACTAGCTCGAATAAATATGGTCCAAAACCTTGCAAATTAAGTCCAGTTTGCAATGTTTATGCCGTGAGGCAACTACGTGTCCATCCAATTCTTGCATTCACTTCCTACATTTTAGTATTAGGATCAGCCTTATAGGCTATTTTCTATAAACTGTAATGCTTTACCATCTCTTCCCCTCTCCGGCCTTTACACAACAAATAGAACGGTAAAAGAAGGAAAATAAGTCATTTCAAATGAAGGACAGTGATACAGATGTAAAGTACAAAATGGAAAACCACTAACAATGACGAAGATAACTGATAAATATGGTAGGTACTTTTTTAGAAGATTTATTAGCAAATATAAGAGATACATGAGTTGTTTCTAGATCAGATACGATTTTGTCTCATGATAACCATTTTTGAAAACGTACTCTAGTGATCTATCTTATGTTTGTTTGTAACCTAGACTAAAATATTTTCAATATGTTTTATCATAGGTATTTTAAAATTCTTTATGGTTTATTACAGTCACTTTTTTAGTAATTTTCATATGCATAAGGATAAAGAATCATTCTATTGGTTTGTCTCACAATTACGCCTTGAAGTATATTGATGCATGCCAAAAGAGCTCAAAGGCCTCACTATGAGTGAAGTAGATTTTGAAGGTCCCACAATGAATTTAATATAAGATCGGAAGAGCACAATGCGGTAGGCCTCGATGCTTATTAGCATGATTTAGAATGGAATCACTGTGGAACGCATTGAGGCCCATCTCGAAGTGAGGGGCATCGATGTCGCCTCAAGGCAGAACTTTTATGGCAGTTTTATTTATATGCAGATGTGAATTTTCATTTTCCTTTTTCCCCTTATGTCTTCTTTTAAGTCCAAACGTCAATTTTAGTTTTTCAGATGAAAGAGTCTTTCATTAGGCCCATCAAGTCTTTTTAGTGTCTTACTACAAAATAGAATACCTAAATCAACTCTCTAATACTGTTTTTTTTTTTTTAAATTTATTTCTCAATTCTTCTTCTCATATTCTCTGTTGTTTGATTCCAACTTAATTAGCCGCCATCAATTCTATTTTTCCATTCGTTCTTACTTTTATATGTTTATTTCCGTACGTCTTATAATTTTTTTTGACTTATTTATAATTTACCAGTGATGCTTATGCACCAAGGTCTTACACCTTGCCTCTCTAAGGAAACCATTTCCATCCTTTTAGACATGGCTTGTTACTAAGTAGCTTATATTTTTAGCTCACGGAAACATGTCATGAGCTCTTTCATACATTGAGAATTTCACTTCCTTTCAACCCTTTCCCCCTATATCACTTACTAACCAAATCAGGTAGAGTTGACACTTAACAAATACACAAGCGATGACTATCAAATTTTTATCCTAGTTTAATTGATAAATATCCTATTAGGACATAAAATAGACTTTTAATTTATTTCAATTTAATGTTATTTTCTAGTTTAATTTGAATAATCTTTTATTGTTTTCTTGCTAAATCGGGCTAAATTAGTTGCATAAATCCTATATATAGAGGGTTATCATCATTGTTACAATCTAAATCTTATTATGAATTAAATCTAATGCTTTTACCTCAAATTCTTATGGCTCTCTCCTTTTCCCTTCAATTTTTATTCTTGTTCATGTTACGCTTGACATGATCAACAATACTATTGGGTTCTGTGTATATAGTTGATGCGAAAATCACAACGAAACAGAGGACATAAAGATGAGACTTGTTAAGCTACTAATAACTCATATGCGCACAGAGTCTTTCAAGGTAACATGTTCTGTAACAATCTCAACAAGCACATCAGATGCTAATGAAGAAAATTATCCATGTGGATCTAGAGAGCTTCAAGTAAAACTGATAGAGATCGGAAGAGCACACGAACAAGCAATTACACCACTTATTGCCAATTATGGCTTTTATTTATTATATCGCGATAAAACTTTATTTGAAAGGAAAAAGTTTTTGGGGCAGACTAAATTTAGTGAACACTTGTCAATTATAATATCACAGGAGAAGAAAAACTCCATCTGAGCAATCTCCCCATATATCCATACAACTACTCAAAGATACAGAATAATCAACTATGATACCAATTACCACACAGATGAAAAGGACTTACCGACATATAAACAAAACTCCAGATTTCCTTGGCAAAGCGTGTAAAACACTGAAAAAATGAAGATCCTTTCTTCTTTGCCTAGACCAATACATCAAGCGAGAATGCTATATCTCGTTATTCAGCAGTCATTGTTAAACCAGGATGGAGACCACCCTCGCCAATATATCAATGACAGTACCTGTAACCGAAGAGGATTATATGCAGATCAAGACAAATGGCTAACAACATAATGAGGTTCTATAAAAATTAGTTAACGACCGTCCAATTTTGCTGTTAGTAAATAGCACCTAACTTTTGATGAACAGAAAATAATTTAAAATCTCCAGTATGTGTACTACCTTTTCTCAAGACAAATGGAACACTACAAGGTCGTGCGAGCAGACTGCAATTTCACTTAGACACTGATCAAACAATTACAGATCGCACTCACCAAACATTGATGTTTCTCATATTTTTCGCTGTTTTCCCCAATAACCGAGATGAGGACATCGAGGATATAATAAAGATACAGACAGCTGACTGTAATATGGACGATATAAATTTCGGGCATGCAACTATGGAAATTTAGAATTTTCTCAAATAGCAGACTTGGATGTGATTGTAGCAATAAATTTCAATGACTATGAAAACGTTATACAATTTTGTTATCTTATCTCCACATTAAAAATGAAAATATTGAAACGTTTGAGAAGATCTAGGGAAGAGCTAAGAAGTCATCAAGTTTTAGTTCCATTTTGAGAATTTTGCTTATTCCTAGTAAGGCACCATCTCCAACCAGTTAGCTCATTGTGGTCAATTCCAATGAATCCTGATTAAATCTAACTTACATTTAACTAGCCCTTCCATTTTACTAACTGTATGATCATATGATCATTTATGATATCTGATGACAAAAAGGAACTTGAAGCTTGACCTCCTTAATCCCTAGAACAGTAAACCAACGAGCTTAAGTGCCACAATCTGGGTCAAAGATTCACCAACAGACAATAGGACAAACCAAGTGGTCAAGCATCTTGCATAAAAATCGCCATCGACAACGAGCAACCAACCAACCAACCAAGACTAATGGCAATTTCATTGCTCCGATGAAAGTAAAGAATCAATCCCTCCTCATGGCCAGTCAGTCCCAAAGACCAAGTCCCTCGAAATTGAAGGAGTATAAAAAACAAGATACAGGTTCACATGTCTTTTGTGTTAAAATTACAAATATATTTTCATATTCTTGCTGACTTTAGCATGGGAGACCCACCCAGAGGTATTCACCCACAAGTATTGCAAATTACATGATACCTCACTTTCAAAGCAAGTCCAAGGAGATCCAGATATCATCGCTATCAATCTCAATCAAATCCAGTTTGTTGAAAATGAATACAAGTTCACTACTTTTAGTTAGATATAAAAATATACTTAGGACTCAATAACATGGTCTTAGAACATAGAACGTGACCAAAACCATAGGCCGAGATTTACTTAACAAATTAATTTACAACCACGATGTGTACCTATTAATTTTAAAGTTAATTCAGTTCAGTCCAGCTATCATAATCGATCGTTATAATTGAAAGTTTAAATGGAGAGCACCTACCAAGCTTAATCTATCCAATCTAAGATTCCAGCATTCACATTAGAATGATATCTTCTACTAACCATTTTTCCATATATGGGATTCATCATTCAACACGCATTATCTTTTATAGTGTATATAAGTATCATTCGAGTTTGAACCTGATTTGATCTTACTCACTGATAATCAAAATCGAAAACATGTTTAAGAGAAAAAAATAAGGTCTTCGATGAAAATCTATCAACAAAGGAAAAGGAAAAGGTAAAGATGAAAAATTTTATACGAAAATTAATTTTATGAATTACTGTTCCGTATTTGTACAATCTAATTTCAGCAGTCCCTATCTTAGATCACTGAAGTGTGATTCAATTAGCTCTACCTAGTGCGAATCCAACTTAGTTACCTTGTGATACCAAGTAGGAAGTAAATCCTAGTCACACTGTGACTATAGTAAACATTGAACCAGACAAGACATAAATCTAAAAATGATGTGTCTTTTAGCTATGTTTCTATCCCCTTGTCAGAGAGAGATAAGAAAAGAAATGAAAACAGTTCACCAGTTTAAAGTTAGAACCATCACGCAGACAATGTTAGCCAAACATTTATCTGGTAGAGATAAGAGAAAATGTGTCAGATTGCAAAAAACAGAACAATTCTGCACTGAGTTAAGGCTTTTGTTTGTAGCAAAAAGTCAAAGTAAAAAAAAGAACTGTAAATGTACCCAGCTTATGCTATTAAAAGCAGCACATATATATATATATATATATATGTCAAGGGCTGGGACATCCAACCAAGGAAAGCACAAGTGAATCATCTGAAGACCCTATGTCTTGTAACAATTGACCAGCATAACATAACTAAGATGTTCCCCCACCTCCAAGGCCAGCCAGAGACCCATGAACGTTGAGAAGCAACTGCTGCAGATTCCTTTTCATCATTGGATCTTCCTATAAACATATGCATCTAAACATCAGAACGGACAATAGAAGTATACATCTCTAGCTCTCTCCAAGAGAATAAACTGAAAAGGAAAAGTGATTTTTCATTGAAGTTACCAGTCCATTTAGAAGCACTTACATTAATGAGACTATTAAATCTGCCGTCAACAAGAAATCTGGGAAGAGAATTTCTTAGTCCCATCCGACCCCTAATAAAAGGGTTGATCAGTTCATACACATAAGAGCCAGCGTATAGACAAGTGTAGCGACCAACATCTAGGTTGCATATGACATACCTTGGGTCCTCAGAAAGCCGAACATAGCACCTAATGATGTGTTTTAATAGACGAGCAGACGGTTGTACTTGTTCAGCCAGTCCAGCAACCAAATTCCTTAGTACTCGACCTACAGCATAGAATCGGTCAGGCACAACACATACATATTCCAAGCCCACGCCATCCTGCAATATCTTCAGCAAAATATATGCTCCAACCTGCGAGTACAAACTCTTCTTTCAGAACATGTTCATCAAAACATACAAGTACAAAGCTGACAAATTCCGCAAGAGACACCTAGAAATTCTAGTTCAGGCAAGAGATATTCCATTAACCACCATGGACTTGTAACCTCTCCATGTCTGCAGAATGTGTGCACAGTGTGCATGAAAATGTAGAAATCTGACTTGCATCTGGGTCATTACGTGAACTCTAGAAGTCCTAAATACGCTCCAACTAGGTTCTAACTAGAGTCAACCAGTCTAAGCATGAAAACTTGAAGACAGATAATGCATAGTTTATTTGCTGACAAAGTATTACTTCTGTGAAAGTCGGAATACATTTTCCGGACAGTGTGCCAATCAGTCTTTACAAAAGGTTCTCGTCCTACGTCGGGTGTTTCAACAAGAGCACTAGAACATAAGATTTTGGTGCCTTTTCCAAGGTCTTGTGCTTTGGCTTATAAAGGAACGCATCTAGGTAAGACTTGGACAGAACATCAGCATTTGAACTGGTTACAGCCCTCACGTTGAAGACTCCTAATTGAATGTGCAATCACCCTCAACAGCAAAGCAAAATGCTTCCAGAACAATTTTCTAATCTCAGTATATGAAAGGGTCAAACATTAACCCGAGACAAGACATGAGAGAACAAAAGAATTCCTTATTACATCATAAGAGCTGTCCATTTATAACTAGACCACCCAGAGAGGAATACAAAATCTTGATAGTGATAATAACAGGCATTTTCATAATGAATAACTAAAACGAGAAAAACGGAGGAGCGAAAAAAATCAAAAAAAAAAAAAAAAAGAAAGAAACTGAATTCATAGATACTGTTACGATACTTCACCGTCTTCGATAATTCACTGCCAATCTCCATGGTGCGCAGACACAGCGGTATAATTTCTGTAGCTAGAAGGAAACAGATAATTGCAGAGTCATCCATCTGGAGAAAAGTGACAAGTTTGTGATTTTGAGATGATTTGAAAAAATGAGTTGACGAATATAGCCAATTTGAAAGATGACGTGCCATATTTACATCTAATAGCCAACCCCGAAATTAGAATTTTCAAAATCAAGTAGTAGCAAGAGGCAAAATGTCATTTGTAGTTCTCTTACCTAGCTTTTAATTCAATACATAACAGAACTCAGAGTCATTTGATTATCAGCAGTTTTCCTCAGCATTCTTTGCCTCCCTGCAAACATCCTAACACTACTAGCCCAATTGGCCTCCACTCAAATAATGTGAAAAGAAAGACAAGACATCCACAGCTCCACCTAGGATCTACATGAACTTAGCCCATGTTTGCATACTCTTACAGTCTTACATTCTCCCACCTTTTTTAAATATATGAATTTGGTTAAACCAATCACATCCAAATATCTTGCGGCACCCACCTGTACTACAAATTCCACCATTCAACTCCAATCATTCTCTCTTATTTCACATAAAAATACACTTTTAGAAGCACACAAACCCCCATTAATCTTCTCGCGAGCATCTTATTACACTGCAACTATTGCACTAGGATCAGATGAGGGAAGGCAAGAAGAGAATACAGTGAGAGGAGTAAATGTAACTGCTCCTGTTGGAAAACATTACTACTTTTTTACACACTGAAAGCAATCCGTACTTAAGGCAACTAGGCAACTTATCCTGCCTTAAGTTGGCAATACCCATTTTAACCAATATGCCTCAATTCAGCTAGCACTGGATTTTAACAGGAATGAAATACTTAAAATGTACTTTCACTGTAGAACTAAATTTTAACGGGAGCGATAGCTAAAATATACCTTCACTATAGCACCAAGGACACCAAGGCAAGTAAGTCTCAAGTACTCAAAGGGCATTGATTTGCAATCTGTTGTGAGAAAAGAGTACAAATACAATGGTATATGTGCTGCAATAGAGAGAAAGATCAGCAAACAAAAGGTTAGAGCTGATGTCCCAAACATGTGCTGTATAAGATGAAGTAGCAGTGAGAAAGATGAGCCTTTCATCTCTCTTAGGAAACAAAAAAACAGCAATACTAATTCTGTTCAGAGAGTAAACACTGAGGATCAGACTATGAGGAATAGTCACCCCTAGCAGGGTGCTGCAACCGTGTGCATGTGTAATGCGATAATGCAATAATAACGTATTGCAAGCTGATACATCTCAAACAATTCTGGAAACATAAAACAACATGACAAATGGCATATAGTATTTTTCATATAGTTTTCTAATTTTCCAAAACGAAGGATAATTTAGGGAGGAAAGTCAGGCAAAGTGACATGTCCCATACACTTAGTTCTTTATGCTTCCAGCACACAGAGCACCTTTTGTTGATGTATAAATGAGTAAAGGACAGCAAAAATCTGATTTGATAATTTTTAGGAACAAAAATTAAAGAAACTTTTGATAATCAGAATATTCGTCTAAAAAAGTACAAATATTGTGAGATAAGGTCTAGAAACAACAAATGGGCTGTCACTTTTGTATCACATCTTTATGTGTATTTTTTTCTTTTCTTTTTCTCCCTCTCTCACAGTAGTAATATATAATTCAACTGGAGTTGCACTACACTTAAAGTTAGCTCAGCACAACAAATAAAAGTTACATTTTAAACTTAAAAGAACTTACAAACAAAAATTAAAACTGGAGAAAAATATGATTTTACAAAAATATACGATACATCGTAGTCATAACTTAAATCAACATGTCCACATCATACTTTTCAAAGGGGGGAAAAAGCGCATGTCAATGTCTTTATGTGCCTGTGGTAGTGACCATGCTCCACAGAGGCAGAACTTGTGCGGTTCAAATGCATGATAACAGGGCTATCTTTATAAACCCACTGTAAGATCATAATAATGGTGTAACAAATAAAAAAAGGGCAACTCCACCAGAAATCATAATTATGACTCACAGATTATTAATTACCAAAATTCTCTAGTTCCAAGAATAAATGAACTAAGTACAAGCTTTGAGAAAATCCATTATTTCAAAATTACAATCTCTTGACAGACCAAGAAATGAAGCTTCACATGTGAAAAAGAAAAGGAAAGTACCCTGGACAAACAACCTTCTTGTTGCTGGATGGGACGCCACGCACTACAAAAACGGGTGTTATTAGATCACGAGAAGGTAAGGATGTGGTTCATATTCCACGTTCACAATTATGGATTTTCTGTAGGAAGCAGGAGTTTTTGATCTTTCGCCAATCATTATTTAATGCGAAGGAGGAGGGCAGCTAATGACAAGATTTTCATAAATACATAATGATGAAATGAATTCGTATCACAGCTAAAATAGAACTGGAACTTTATTCACAAAAAGGAATTTCAAGTTTGAATAACACAGCAGCAATCAATTATTATTCTAAAGAAGTAAAGATTCGCTCATTAACTAAATTAAGCAGATTTTTATGCATTGTTAAAATGAAAAACCTAGCTTTTACAATGATTTTAAATTTAGTCAAAGAATGAAGCTTGGCAATCATGTCTGGATGGTCTCTCGGGTTTCTAGCTTCAATGCCTATAAAATTAAGCAGTAACTAAAGGCATATGATGTATCAAACTTCATGCATTTCATATCTTGATTTTGTAGCTATTATCGCCAATACAGGATCATGGCAGAATAGAATGAAAAGTGTGAAGGTATTTATTTTTTAAGATGTGTGACTGAAAAGAAAATAAATAAGTCAAAACTGAAATGATAAGACTTTTCGCAGTAGAATTGAGCATATGTAAAAGGTCATAAGACTATACAGAATAAGATAAAGCTTTTGAATCTCAAATACATCAGGGATAAAACAGTGTTTTGGACGGTTTAGTATTTCACCTATCTATCCCCACACAACCGCCCATTTCCCAGGCCCAGGGAGGCAGGGGCGGAGCCAACATCCGAGTTCAGTGCGGTCGGAATTTTTTAACAAAGAAAAAATGGACAAGAGAACATTGTATCGAGATGCAATCACTTGAGATCGATCTTATTGAACTTCAAGGAAAAAAAAACATCTTTTTTGCTTGTCTTGTCATATATAGATGATAAAATTCAAAACCTCTTTGGTTTTCCTTTTCTAAAATCTAAAATCAAAACGAGACTTTTAAAAGAGTATAACATCTCAAATACATCTTTTATTAAACCATTTGCTTATGGATTGACTGAAATAGTTAAGGGATAACCGCTAATTAATCAAACAATAACTTAGAAACCGATAACGAAAATAACTTTTTTGAAAAAAAAAATATAAAACACATACAATCTACACTTGAATCATTATAGCCTTATTCTTCGATTCAGGCTAGTTTCCTGTTAAAAATCATAATCTTTTCATCCGATGAGTTTGATGACTTTAGTCAAATAAATCTCCAAGTTATTCTCAATAAATTCAGCCATTACGACTTTAA
>CAVNYN010250734.1:0-10254 GCA_963692815.1 Nyctanthes arbor-tristis
ATATTTTTAGTTGCTTCCAACTTTCTAAACAAACCTAACTTCCTTTTTCCATATGAATGATTTCTTGTACCACCGGTAATTAACTTGTATTCAACCTCCGAGTGATGAATCATTGTCTGTTATAGAATAGGCAGATTCGATGAAAACTTCAAAGCTTTATGACATTTTCTGAAATAATAAAATGCAAATAGAGAGTTCAGTAGTTTACTAAACGTATGGTTTGAGCTACTTTTGGGGGTACAATATTATACAACGAATAAGAAATATATAGAATATATTACTGTTGAAATTGGGGATGGTAAAACAGTGAAAAAGAAATTCTTAGGTTTGAACAAACATTTCCTTATAAAGATGATAATTAGAAAAGATTGTAAAAATGATAATTAGTAGAAATCTGGCCTCTGCCTATTTGAAGTATTCCATGTAGTTCAAATTTCAGAAATATATTTAATTACCTTACAGATAAATAGTGCAAACAACTACCTGAAATGATTTATATATGAATCATTTATATAATATGTACATACCCCTATATGCAAAGTGCAAACAGCAAACATGACGGTAAAGCAAAACTTGAGTACTAGAAGTTCTTTAAAATTAAATCCGAATTAATTTTCTTAAATAAAATACCTAAACCTGTAATTAACCTGATAAAATAAATCTCTAATTATCTTGGCCGTATGTGCTAGACATTGTAATTGTTGGATGGAAATGATTGAAATCCCCAGCCTACGTAAAGTTTTTTGCAAATGAATAAAAAGGACGTAGGAATGGAGGCTTAAAAACCACAGTGAGCTTTGATGATATTTTCCGAAAAAAGCATATGTTAATTTGTTTTACATGCAATAAAGTAATGAATTAGTTGATGTTATTCGTAAAAAATTTTAAAAGTCTAAAGCTACGTCATTGTTAAATAAAAGGATATAATCTTAGATGCATGACTTTAACTCATAAATGAAAGGAAAGACATAAAGAAACGAGTTTGCGATTTAAAAACCACATAACTAAGATGATTGTAGACAAGAACTTCTATGAGAAGACAATTAAAAAGGGGAAAAAAAAGAAACTCGGAATTTTAACTACATAAACAATCACTTGCCTGTTTAAATTTCAACATCTTGGTATCTAATCGATTTAGCTCCAAATTCTAATTGTTCCACCTGCATGGGAGTAAAAGAATATTGGATTAATCCCACAAATAATGAAATTATGAGCAAAAAATTATCTTTAGACATGGAACTAGCCCTAAAAGAGTACAATAAACCAAAATTGTTTGACAAATAAAATATAAACTAAATACTCACCTAGATTATTTGGGGGAATGGCCGTTGTATTGCTGAATAATGAGAACGAAAATGCGTTGGATCGGGCCAATATATAGAAGAATTTCCAGCGTGGATTAGTGAAATTTTGGCAAGTGATTAGGTGGGGAGTTAAAGCTAAATTATCTGAATAATCTATATATATAAAATAAGAGAAGTCTGGCTTTTCTCGCTCATTTTATTATTCTATAAGATTTCTGGCTCTTTAAGATTTATGGTGACATCATTTAATTCCTTTTTTGTATTTTTATTTTTATCCTTTTTTTTTGAGATTGTTACACTAATTTATTAAATAATATTTATTTTTTTCCTATATTAGCTCATATCTTATCCTCAATTCACGGTGATTTCTTTAGCCTATATATATATATATATATAATAAGAAAATGGTGCTTTTTTCCGCTCATTTCCTAGCTCTGTAAGATTTCTGGCTCTATAATATTTCTGATGACATCATTTAATTCTTTTTTTATATTTTTATTTTTATTTCTTTTTTTTAGATTGTTACACTAATTTATTAAATACTATTTACTTTTTCCTTTATTAACTCATATCCGATCCTTAATTCACAGTGGTTTTTTTAGCCAAATATTTTGAATTAGGGGTCTGTCACTTATCAAATCGAATACGAAACTAATTGGGAGTTTTATTTCAAAAAAAACACATAGCAATTTTTATAATTCGAAAACACAAGTATAGTACGTCTCTAAATTAATAAATTTCTAAAAATAGATCGGAAGCTTAATTGTAAATTTCAATTTTTAATAATTATTGAAGAAATTTTTTATATGGTTATTGTAGTACGATAATCAAATTGATTGATTTTTTTTAAAATTATAGTACTCCAATTTGGCGATTCTATAATTAAGTTATAACTTTTTGATAATTTCCTATGGAGCAATTTAAGTTTTACCGTATTTGGAGTTGGATTATTTATTTTAGAGATGGACTAAATGTTGACACGGTTGCACTGTAATAGTTATTCAACAATTTTTATTAGACGTTTTATTTTTATTGAATCACCTCAATTAATTTTTATTTATATATGTAGAATTAACTGGTACTGTAATTCAAACAAGTGTTACAGCAGTTAGATTTCTCATATTCTAGACTCTAGGTCTTGGGTTAGGACACACATGTCCCTTCCCTCCCCTATACCCACTGTATCAAAAAAATTAACTGGTACAAAAAGTGTTACGACGAATAAATTCAAATATAATAGAATGGTTATAAAAACTTATGTCTCATAATGTTACTATGACTCAGCTGGTTGTATTAATAATTTATATTAAATTTTTGTATAAAAATTAATTAACATTTATTATTAGAGTAATTATAGAGAGAAATATTTATTTGACATAAATAACTGATGTTGGTTCCCTCTCTCCCTTATATGCACTATATAAAAAAAAAGAATTAACTGGTGCAAAAAGTGTTACAGACAAATAAATCTAAATATGATAGAATGATTATTAAAACTTATGTCTCATAATGCTAATATATGACTCAACATGTCACTTTTTCATGGTAAATAAATATATCTCCTTAAAATTACTATTGTTATTATTACTTTTAGATCTCGTGCAATACACAGGTGAAAAATCTAGTAATAATAATATTTAATACAATTGAATTTAATGATTTAATTGTATGATTATTATCGTAATCCGCTTCGTATATAGTGCTATTTTTGCTATCCTTTCATGATTACATTAATCATGGAATTGTGCTAGCGGTAATCCTAATTGATGAAGTAGTGCTATTTATCTAAATTAGAGACCAGTTCTAATTTGATTGACGTTGAACTTTAAGAGCACGATTCAAAGGCTAACGGTCTTTTTTTTTTGAGTGCAGGAATAACTATATTTATTAATCATCACCTATGTAATTGACTTGTCAAGCTTAACACTTTTGTCGTTTTATCATTTTTCATTTTAGTTACGTTTTAAATTTGTTTACGCTTTGACTTTAGTTAACTTCTCCTTGTTTTGAGAAGAAAAGTTTGAGGTTTGGGAAAATTTCAAAAAATTACATTAATGTTGGAATCACGTTTATCTTAATCGCGGTAGATGTTGAACTTTAAACTTTTCTTAAAGCCAAGGTGAAGTTAATTGAAGTCAAAGCGTAAACAAACTTAAAACGTAACTAAACAACAAAACGACAAAGTGTTAATCTTTGACGGAGGATAATAATGGTCAGGTAGCTTTTATTCAACAACAACAACAACAATATAATAATAATTGTCAGGTAGCTAGGTATATGATGATTAATAAATACCATTACCTTCTAAATCCTGCTATGGCAGTTCAACGTTAACTGGAATTACGATTAACAAGATACTGTAATTAATAATAATTACTGTAATTTTTGAATTTTTCTGAACTTTAAACTTTCTTAAAGCAAGGTGATGTTAACTAAAGTCAAGCGTAAATAAACTTAAAACGTAACTAAACGATAAACCGACAAAGTGTTAATCTTTGACGGGGGATAATAACGATAAGGTAGCTGGGTTTGATGATTAATAAATAACATTATCGTCTAAAATTTAAAGAGTAATGCTATGAGTGTATAAATTTGTTTACAGATAGAAAATAAAATTATAATTTTATCCATGTATTCCCTATTTCTTTTATTGGACAACAACCACATCTGTGTATTTATATTTATTTATACAAGTAGATTAATCCAAATCTAAATCATGCTGTTGCAATTCAACGCTAATTGGGATTAACATTAACGAGATACCGTCATTAATTAATTAATTAATTAATGTAATCATAAAAGGCCAGCGAAAATAGTGCTATCAAGCGCGGATTACGGTAAACACAGGAAGCATTAAATTCAAAATTTTATTATGCAAATCATGTAGCTTTAATTCCCCACCAAATTAATTACTTGCCAAATTTCGCTAATCCTTGCTAGAAATTCTTCTATTTACTGTGCCAATCCAACGCTTTTTCATTCTATTCTCATTAGTCAGCAATACAGCGTCCATTCCCCAACATCCCAGGTCAATATTTATTTTATATTTTTATTTTTCGAAGGATTTTGGTTTATTATTCTCTTTTAGCGCTATTGCCATGTTTACAGATTAATTATTGATCCATTTTTCTAAGGGGTTGCCTTTACCCAAAAACTGGGTTAATGAATATGAAAAGTCTTTCTTTTGTTGCTTTAGAAATTTCAATTCGAAAATTAAGAAACATATTTGTGTAAATTAAAAGTAAATGAATTCTATAAATTTACTTGGCCAAAATGAGATGATACTTCTAATAAATTCATTATTAATTTCTCGGATTTGATATTATTTCACTTCCATGCAGGTGAAACAGTTAGAGTTTAAACGTAAATGTAATAGATTATGCCAAGCTATTGAAATTTAAACAGGCAAGTGACTCTTTATCTGGTTAAAATTTCGAGTTTCTTTTGCTTTATATATGTCCCATAAAAGTTCTTGTCTATAATCATCTTTAGTTATTCTAACATATATGGTTGTTGTGTGGTCGAGCTTCAGTCGCAAACTCTTTTTGTTATATTTTTCTTTAGTCATTTATGAGGTAAAGTCATGCATCTAAGATTATATCCTTTACGTTTATTTATCAATGACATAATTCTATATCAAAGTGATGTAGCTTTAGATCTAAGTGACATAGTTTTACTTAATGAAAGGCGAAAAAGAAAATTAAAAAAAAAAAAAAAAAAAACAAGATCTTAGATGGAGCACTTTAGAGATATGTCGCAAATTTTAAATATGTATATAATATACTGAATACTATTTATGATATATTAATCGTTCACCTCCTATTTTCAGATAACGAATAAATTAATTAAAGATACTGATTAGTAAACATAGAATTATCCACTCAATGTATTAAAACATAATCTCATTTGCATAAAACAACAAACATGTGTTTTTTAGTTCACTTCTAATTAATTGTACGAAATTATTGTGTCACTATAAATAAATAAAAAACAGTGGGGTAAACAAGAGCTGGTTTGAAATCCCTTTTAGGATACGTGTGTGCTTCATATAATATTATGGGTATATTTTATTAATTTATGGTTGCTTTATTTTCGTTGTGTGTCTTCTGTATTCAAGATAAATCGGTATGGATGTTTCCAGTCTAAACTAATATATTAATCCTTAAACATATATAGTCAAACAAGATATTGTGATTTGTTAATTAACTTCTCAGCCTCTTTATGTCGCCAAAGAGCCATGTAAACGTTTAAATTTTTCTCCAGTCCTATGATTATATACATTAAGGCAGGGACGGAGCCACGTTTTTATTCCAGTGCGGTCATCACTTTCACATTATGACTTTTCAATATCTTTCCATGGTCAACTATTTTGGTGATTAGAGCGATAATTTGCTCTTTGATTAAAAAGATGAGAAAGATAATTTGCAACCTTGAAAGAAGTCATAAGGGTAGAATTAGTGGTGAGGGGAAACCCAAAATTTGGGCCTCCCCCTCCCCAAAACAAAAAACCCAAATAATGTGGCAAAATGAATGTGTAAAAACTTATTTTGGGTTGGGGGGAGCTAATTTGGCCCCTCATTTACCCTTTTTCCCCATTCCCAATCCAATAAAAAATCCTTTACCCCCCACTCTCGATCTTCTTACAATTCAATAAAATACCGTCATATAATCCAATAAAATACCGCCACATATCCATTTCATATTTTTCCCTCCACTTTTTCCACCTACACATTATTTGGAAATAGGTTTTTCCCCCTAATTTTTTCCCCTTAGCTTTTTTCCCCAACATTAATCTTGCTCTAAACAACAAAGTAAATATTAGAATTTGATCTTTAATTGGATGCTTAAGTTGAAATATAAGTTTCTATAAATTTTCTTGTTTTCTTAAGTGAATTATATATAATTGTGTTAAAAAAAAAAAGAGTGAATTATATATATATATATATATATATATATAATGAATCAAATAAAAATATAGATAACAATTCTGATAAACCAAATTCAACATTTAATAGTTACGTTATTGTGATAAAAATCGGTTAATATTTTCTTTTTCTTTTCTTTTTTTTTTTTTGGCAAACCAAACAATTAACTTTCATTACGAATCAAAAGAAGCATCACAAGCTAAACTGTTTACATTGAAAGAAGGGGGATTAGAATCCCAACACATATTCAAATGAAAATCAAAAGCTCGCTTAGCTAATAAGTTAGCAACTACATTGGCCTTCCTTCCAATCAACACAAATTGACAATCTATCAGGCCTCGAATGATCATTTTGATCCGCTCCAGCATAGGGCCTTCAGGGGCTCTGATTTGTGGCTTATTAATAAGGTGTATAAGGTTTCTAGCATCGGATTCAAACACCACCTGTTGAAAACCCCGTTCCCAAACCAACTGAGCTCCTCTTAAAAGTGCCCAACTCTCTCTAATATGAGCTCGAGAAGTTCCCGGTCACCACATTCGAACATGCAACCAACACCACCCCTTTATGATCCCGGCACACCACCCCATCCCAATATTATTGCTAGCATATTAATATATTATTTTGTAAAATATGTTACAATCTATCTAATGAAAATATTGTAGGATCGTTGCCAAGGGCGTCTTTAGAGCATACCAATAACTATCCTTCTTCTGACACAGCAACGCAATTTGAATCAGTATCAAAAGGGAGTGCCAAATAATTTATTTCTTCCTTTCCTTACCAGTTGATGTAAAATGATACTCTATTTAATAGAAAATTCTTACAATGAAAGGAAACGAAGAAAGAAATTATTTAGCACTAGAAAGTTCTTTTTATAGTTATCGGAATTCTAGTTTTCCGAATAATGAATCTACAAGTGAAGATCCCTACTACAATCATTACATGTATGATATTCAATATAGTTGGAATAACCACATTCATAGTTGTATTGACAGTTATCTTCAGTCTCAAATCTATATAGATACGCCCGCTGTAAGCAATAGTAGTGACAGTTACATTTCTAGGTGCATTTTTTGTAAACATACAAAAAGTCGTGAAAACGCGAGGTCTAGTATACGAACCCTTAGTGATTTAACTCTAAGAGAAAGGTCTAATGATCTCAATGTAAGTAAAAAATACAGGCATTTGTGAATTCAATGTGAAAATTGTTATGGATTAAATTATAAGAAACTGTTGATTCATCGAAATAATGAGTCACCGTTGATATGGACACGTCTGCGATCGCCAAATGTTTGGGAGTTCCTTTATTCAATCATTTTCCTTCTTCTTGCGGTCTAATAATTGATCCAAAAATTTCTACAATAAATTGGGTAGGTTGCTAGTATAATTCCCTATCTACGATTCTGCTATTTACTGGAATCATTTTACTAGAATAATATAGTATGAATCCCCCATATGGTTAGAAATCTAAAGAGTAAGTACAATTTTTAATGCTTATGTAGAACTATGAACATTCTAATTGGATTCTAATTGGATTAGATTAATGTCGGTGGATCATCAGTCATTCATTGAATGATAAATAACTACAAGTGACGGAGATACACGATTTAAATAATGGAAAATCCGATATTTAAAACTCTATAGAAGAGTTATCTATCGGAACAATACTCTTACCGATCTATTAATAACAAGTAGATCCACACCAAGAGAATTAGTAATGTGTCAGGAGAAATTAGTACAAGAAGCCGTAGATACACCTTTTGATAATGGAATCCATGGACAACCAATGAGGGACGGTCATAATAAAGTTTACAAGTCATTTTTAGATGTAAATGAAGGCAAAGAGAGAAGATTTCGTGAGACTCTTCTGGGGAAACGGGTTGATTATTTAGGTCGTTCCGTCATTGTCGTATGTCCTGTGTCCTCATCCACTCACTCTTTGACAAGCACTCTCTCTCTCTCTCACAGACAATCTCTCTCTCTCTCTCTCACCCACACAATCTCTCTCTCTCTCTCTCTCTTTCTCTCTCTCTCTGTCATGGAAGATCCAAGAAGTAGGATGACTCGCTGACTGAGTATCAGTGCGGTCTGTGATCCAAGACTTGTGAAAACTCGTCGGAGGTTCAGAGGTCACCGGACCGCACTGACCCTGAGCTAGCTCCGTCCCTGCATTAAGGCATTTTACCATGATTCAGCAAAAGCATAGATATGTGAGTTAAAATTACTAATGTATGGTAAGCAATAGACTTTTAGGAAGAGAAAGTTAGCTTTGTTCAGAAAAACTGAATCTAATATTCAGCTCTTGAACAAACCTAACTTTCTTTTTCTAAATGTCTTCTTTCTTGCACATTATTTAGGCATTTTACCATGATTTGGCTAAAGCCTAGATATATGAGTTAAAATTGCTAATGCATGGCACGCGATAGACTTTTAGCTAGAAAAAGTTAGCTTTGTTCAGAAAAACTAAATGTAATATTCAATTCTTGAACAAACCTAACTCTCTTTTTTCTAAATGTCTCCTTTCTTGCACTCTTTTTTTTTTTAACTAAAATCCTTTCTTGCACGTTATCAAGGCGTTTTACCATGATTCGGCTAAAGCCTAGATATATGAGTTAAAATTGCTAATGCATGGCAAGCAATAGACTTTTAGGTAGAGAAAGTTAGCTTTGTTCAAAAAAATTGAATCTAATATTCAATTCTTGAACAAGCCTAACTTTCTTTTTCTAAATCTCTCCTTTCTTGCACGTTATTAAGGCATTTTACCATGAATCGGCTAAAGCATAGTTATATGAGTTAAAATTGCTAATGTATGGCAAGCAATAGACTTTTAGGTAGAGAAAGTGAATCTAGTATTCAATTCTTGAACAAACCTAACTTTCTTTCTCTAAATGTTTCCTTTCTTGCACATTAGTAAGGCATTTTACCATGATTCGGCTAAATCCTAGATATATGATAGTTAAAATTGCTAATGAATGGCAAGCAATAGACTTTTAGATAGAGAAAGTTAACTTTGTTCAAAAAAAAAAAAAATGGGATATTGAATCTAATATTCAATTCTCTAACAAACCTAACTTTCTTTTCCTAAATGTCTCCTTTCTTGCACGTTATTAAGGCATTTTAACATGATTCGGCTAAAGCTTAGATATATATGAGTTAAAATTGCAAATGCATGACAAGCAAAGAGAAGGTTAGCTTGGTTCAGAAAAATTGAATCTAATATTCAATTCTTGAACAAGCCTTTCTTTTTCTAAATGTCTCCTAATTTCTTGCACATTATTAAGGTGTTTTACCATGATTTGGCTTGCTAATGAATGGCAAGCAATAGATTTTTAGGTAGAAAGTTAGCTCTGTTCAAAAAAATTGAATCTAATATTCTATTTTTGAACAAACCTAACTTGCTTTTCCTGAATGTCTCCTTTCTTGCACGTTATTAAGGCATTTTACCATGATTTGGCTAAATCCTAAATATATGAGTTAAAATTGCTAATGCATGGCAAGCAATAGACTTTTGGGTAGAGAAAGTTAGCTTTTCAGAAAAATTGAATCTAATATTCAATTCTTGAACAAGCCAAACTTTCTTTTTCTAAATATCTCCTTTCTTGCACGTTATTAAGGCATTTTACCATGATTCAGCTCAAGCCTAGATATATGAGTTAAAATTTCTAATGTATGGCAAGCAATAGACTTTTAGGTAGAGAAAGTTAGTTTTGTTCAGAAAAATTGAATCAAATATTCAATTCTTGAAAAAACCTAACTTTTTTTTTTCTAAATGTCTCCTGATAGGCGAAATCGCAAGTGCACGATATCGTTCAAGTAGTATAGGACTAGAAGAGTCCTGAATGTCGATCCCACCGGGAAAGTTGTCACCTATTTCACTTGAGTTAATTTCACACCAGTTGAATAAGAAAATTAAAAGTTTGTAAAAGAATAATGATGTTGTTTAAACTAAAATTAAATACTCTAGCTATTTTAATCTAGGAAGGAACTCAAATTAATGGACTAAAAAATATATAAATGAGATCGGA
>CAVNYN010250741.1:0-16381 GCA_963692815.1 Nyctanthes arbor-tristis
CTACACTCTTTCCCTACCACGACGCTCTTCCGATCTCAAAAAAAAAAAAAAAAATGATTTACACGTGGCACAACTAGAAAATCTACTTGAAGAGCTGCTATATAATCATGACATCTAATAAATTGCTATATTCACAGTTTCACGTGACACAACTAGAAAATCTACTTTAACTCTTTAAGAGCTCCTATATTCACAGTTTCACTAGAGTCGGGACATCTAATAAATTGCTTCATAGGATTGTGCGTAATAACTATATTATTATAGATTATTAATATGAGAACATTCTACTCGTACATATTGACTATTATCAGGATGAATAAACATGTTTAAGAAATCACAATTTATTTGTTTTAAAAGTTGCCAAAGCAGGACCTTGATTATAATAATGCAATAAAAGAAAGAAATTTAATGGTATTCAGCCACCTGGCATCTTCTATATATTAACAACTAAAGCAGTGATGCATGGTGGTGAAACTATTTAGTAACAGCTATTAGTTTTACATTATTTGCAGACAATCAAAATATCTAGGAAGAAGAAGATTCAAACGTAATAGAGAAATTCCATTCAATGATGCAGAGAGTTGGAGCGTACATTTCTAGCATCCGCTGGATCATTTGTCTCCATGAAGAATTTTTGTGCTTGTTGAATTACACCGCATAAAATGATCCAAAGATTGGTCAGTGCTAAAAGTTCATCGTTTCATGAAAAACTAGATACATATAATGCAAATAAATAGTCCACATATAAAAAAAAGATGTTATTTGAAATCCATTTATAATAGAGACTAGGGGTTCAACGTGCGTTGCACTTAATTGCCACTAATTAGGTATTACATGATATATCATCTTCTTTGACCTTTTTTATTTTCATTTATATATATATATTTTAAAGAAGTAGAGTTTATTCAAAGAAGAGGAAATGAGTACATGGGAGGTAGACTAGACCAAGACCTCCCAAGCGCCAAACCAGTGACATAAAATTAAGCAAAGATACAAAGACAAGACAGAACCATAACAAGGTAAGGGAGAGTCAGAGCTTGTTTTTCCTTTGCAATCACAGTGATGAAGGGGGGAAATGGGGGGTTATGAGAAGCCATGATGAATAGCAATGGTAGTGAATTGAGCCCCGTATGAGAAGCCATCATGTTCTTTGACCTTACTATATTTGAATTCTTAACAAAGTTAACCTTACATTTTGTATGTGGGTTGAGATCAATATCATTCATTTATTAATCTAATACAATACACAGAAAAATATTTAAGATGCATTATATTCTATATACAAAAAGGAATAACCTAAATACACAAGGAAAAAAAAAAAAAAAAAAAAAACGTATACGCTTCGTATAGACTTTGTAAGTTTGATGTCAATTTTTTTGATATTTTTTCATTGATGGTTAATTGCAGTAGTTTAATTGGACTACTGAGTACGAGAACGGTGATTTTTTTTTTTTTTTGCAAAACCACCAACTGTTGAGAAAAACCTAAATATATTTTGTAACTTATATATTTTTCATAGTTCAGTGATTTAGATTTATAAAATTATTATTAAAAGTAGTTAAGTTCAACAACATATAAATTTAAAGTGTCAATTTATAGAATCAAACCAAACAAAATATAGAATTATTATTATAAAGATTATTATTAAGAGCTAGTTAAATTTATTTATAAAGATATTATGTTTATCATTTAAGTTTATTTTGACAAGAAAATGAAACATGGATAAAAAACTTTTACACTATATAAATCTGCAACACTTAATTATACCAACTTAAAAGATTGGATTATTGGTGAAAATTGTAAATGTTAAATATTAACTTTTATCTTTAAATCTTTGACGCATTTTTTCAAATAATAAGTTTGTAGTAAGCATTTTTTTTCCTTTTTTTTTTTTTTTTTAAAGTTTACATTGAAATCTTAGATTCGATTCCCATATTGGTATATTTTTCGATTTACAAATAGTGCCAATTTTATGGAAAGAAGGAAAGAACAAAAAGTATACAAATGAATTTCTGTTAAAAATGATGTACTCCCACCAATTTCAATTGTATCATCGGTTATGCACACAAAGAACAAGGAGCGAGTACAAAAATGGAAAAGTAAAAAATGATTGACCATGGGCCCCATTTAAGCCATTTTATATATGTAGGATATAAGTGATAATTAAATTCATTGAATTAAGAAAGTAAAATAGTGAGCCTTATATAGTCAGCACAGTTGTCAAAGTCCTCAGGTAACTCGATGCTACCTTGTCCCTGACATGGGAAAAGGGTAAGGATATTAAAAAAGAAAAAAAGGAAAAGAAAAAAGAAAATCTTCAAAACTTAAAAATTAAATCCCATTAAAATTATGCTTCCTGTGTGCTTGAAATATTGCAATTCTTCTATTGTAGGTAGTCAAAAGAATTTCTGTAGGTAGTAGTTACTGATGCCATGTACCATATGGACACATACTCGCCTTTAAAACAATCACCCTTTTGTATGTCTCCAACAGTGCCTATGCATCGCGGTTGTAGATATGGTCTACGCATGCACAGTCGTAGATGTGTAGGTTTTCAGCAGTGTATGAGTATTAAAGCACAATAAGAAGTCGAAAATCAACAGAATATGCTAATAATAAGGATGGACAACCATTCAGGCTTAACTTTGTCTGCAGACTGCAGAACCCTTGCAAACATTAACCATAATAATGACAGGAAACACCAACTTCAGGTAATATCAAACACCATTCAGAGCAGGAAGCATAGCAACTACCTAATGCATGGAAAATCTCCAACTATTATCAGCCAAGAAATTTTGGTCATCTAATCATGTTTAACAAATTAAACATCGGCAATTTCGCTCACCTTGACAAACAATACGCAAAAGCCAAAACCGTTGACAATGATCTAACAAAATTAAGGAGACGCTGCTTAACAACTTGACTAGCTTCTGTGGGAAGAGCCATTGGATCCAATGCTCTGTAAATATTCAATTTATTCAGTATGATATGAGTTATCTAATATGATGATCTTATTTCAATCTGAAAGAAAATGACCTGCAGATGAAGATTGCTCCAAGCCATAGCAGCAGAGGTTGAATGTAAGATGTTGTAACATTATATGTGCTACTCCTTTTCCAACTACTATCATTCTTCTGTAGGACATCATGAGATGATAAAATTCAAATGGTAAATTGCATGTACAATCCATCATTATGCAGAGAACACTGAAAATCACGTACATGGAGCAATAAGTTTCTGCCTTGACGGACAATTGGCCCGAGTCCCCATACTGCAAAAACAATAACACCAACCGCTGAAGCCAATTTGATTGCTAGAGGACCTCCTTGCAAACGGTGAAATGATCTGCAGAATAAAAGCTATTAGCCTTAGAAAAACATAACATAGAATATAAGAAATGGAATGAATTATTAAGTAGCATAAGAATTCTGGCGCTGCTCGCTGAAATATTATTCAATTTCAGAAGGCCAAAATGGGCTAATATATTACTGACAAGCATTTTGACTAAATTTATGGTTCCGCTACACTTTCCCTTTTCTTAAATCCTCAACTAAATCATATTTGGATTTGTCAAATAACAACTTTCCCTTTCCTTAAATCCTCAACTAAGTCTTATTTGGATTGGTAAAATGACGGCTTTCCCTTTCCTTAAAAGTTAAAACAGACAACCAAACATGCTGTAGTTTCATCTAATCATGCATCAAGTACATCGTAGAATATAAGTTCCTTCCTTTGTCAAACATTCTGAACCCAAGGAATTCGTCTAACTAATTTACATTTCCATTATCACCTTAATCTATCTTTCTAAACAAGTAAATTAGTGGACTAACATCTAAATCATGAAAACTACTTAAAAATATAGTTGGCATGCAGAATTCAAAGCCAACAATTTACAAGGGCCGTGGACTATTTACGAGTAGAAATTAACTCTCAATGTAACCCGTGATATAAGGAAATGCTAGAAGTTCGATCAGAAAGAGCCAATTACCTTACTAGAGTAAGGATGGCATTCTTTACACAGGTAACATCCAGAGAGGGGCCTGGGTTTAGAAAAGATTGGCACTTGAACTGATGATATCTACACGGGTTGGGGTAAACTTGATTTTGCATGGTCTTTAAAAGATCTGCACTCCAGGAATCCTGTCTCTACAATGTCGAAAGGAAAACATGTCAATCTGTTTCTGAAAAAGATTTTTGAACGTGTATGTTATTTTATTACCTTAATTTTTTATTTTTATTTTTTTGTAGGGGGTGGGGGTGGCGGGGTATTTAAGACATGTAGGAAAGATAATCCACAGCCTATTTTCGGTTCCCTGATTTACATTTGGAACAGTTGATTACGAAAATTCATACAATACCATGAAAATTTGCAATCTGCCTCAAAAGTTGACTCAGCTACAGCTAAATCTAGCTAGAGGACTAACAGGTCGAAATAGAATAAAAAATTACTAAGATCTTAAGAGCATTTTGAAGTTCTAAGGTATTGTACACAAAATGAAAATATCAATGACTTTTTACTTCTTTTTCACCACTCCACCATATCCATACCTGTGAAAGTGACGACAGATTAGCTCTCAAGAAACATAATTTGCCTTTTCCTGTCACCTTCTGAGCCAGCCAATATGATAGTATAGTCAGCAATGAGTACATCAGCTGCGTAAGAGTAATGAATCAAATAGTTCTGCATTCACATTGTTACCTGAAATTGTTTACTGCGTACATGGTTCTTGCAAATTCCCAATTGAAGGGATAGTTGCAGAGAACCAGAAACAGCCATTATTCAATGAAAGTATATTGCAAAACGTGGCAAGCAGCAAAAGATGATGATGCTACTCAATCGATGTCTTCATAAGCTTGAATTGTGTAACGGCATATAAGATTGACTAGAACCAACAGTCTCGCTATCATGAATGACTGTCGGGAAAAACAAAAGGAAATAATAAGAAACCATAAAAGTAACCACAAACAAAAAATTCAAACGAGATATTCAAAAGAGACATGGTGCAGAAAATTCTGTTGCACAAAGAAGATTGCCACATAGAAATAGAAAAACGAAAATTAGAAAGAAATAGAAGAAACCTTCCAAGTTTGTGGGTGAAGAAGAAATGAATTACCTCGTAGAGGCGACAAAAAGAAAAATCGGTGACGAGGTGATTCAGCACGTCATCCCTTTCCCCTCCCCTTCCCGCTAAATAAATTGTACCCTTTTCTCTAAACCCTAAATTATGTACCCCGATTCTGTAAGCAATCTACCGGAGAAAAAAGGGGGCGTTCAATTGCGTAATATGCGGCGAATATTAGAAGAGTGTAAAGAGAGAGACACTGTTGTTGACCCACGTGGCTACGCTGTTCCGTTGCATTGACGGGACCACCGGTGGGACTAGCTGTTCATGCTTGCTTCATTTCTTTTTCGAGCCATTTTATTCTTTAAAAAATTAGGTTTTTTACACCTAACATCCATAACATTTCATTTGTTTAAAGATTACGTTCCTAACTTTTGTTTTTCCTTCAGCTCATCCCTAACTTTTTAAGAAATCTCCTATTTCGTCCCTAGTGACGGAAACAGTCAAAATCCTCCACTAAGATCAAAGGTAATTTCGTTAATTTATAAAAGATTAATATTTTAATATAAATAATAAAATAAAATAAGCAAAAAAAATAAAAAGACAAAGGTGGGGGCTCCTCCCCCTTCTGTCATTTCTGGCAGCTGAGCTGCCAGTTGTTCTAGCTACATTTTCCATGGCCCGGGGGGTCTCCCCTTGCTATCGGAATGGCAAAAGGGAGACCCCCCTAAAAAAACCAATTTTCCTTTATTTTATTTTATTTTTTATATTAAAATATTAAATTTTTATATATTACCCAAATTGCCCTTGATCTTAGCGGTGGATTTTGACAGTTTCCGTCACCAAGGACGAAATAGGGGATTTCTTTAAAAGTAAAGGACGGGCTGAAGGAAAAATAAAGGTTAGAGACGTAATCTCTAAAAATGTAAAATGTTAGGGACGTTAGGTGTAAAAAAACCCTAAAAAATTCCATGATACTTTTGGGAATACAATTAAAAAAGGGTTTTTTTACACCTAACGTCCCTAACTTTTCACTTTTTTAGAGATTACGTCCCTAATCTTTGTTTTTCCTTCAACCTGTCCCTAACCTTTAAATAAATCCCCTATTTCGTTCCTGGTGACGGAAACCGTCAAAATCCACCGCTAAGGTCAAGAGCAATTTCGGTAATATATAAAAAATTAATATTTTAATGTAAAAAATAAAATAAGCAAAAAAAAAAAAAAGGAAAAAGGTGGGGGGCTCCCCTTGTGCCATTTCTTGCAACCTTGGCCGCCGGAAATGGCAGCTGGGAGAGCGGTGGATTTTGACGGTTTCCGTCACCAAAAATGAAATAGGAGATTTCTTTAAAGTTTAGGGACCGGTTGAAGGAAAAACAAAGGTTAGGGATGTAATTTCTAAAAATGTGAAAGGTTAGAGACGTTAGGTGTAAAAAACCCTTAAAAAAAGGTGAGATTTTAAATGGATTTAAAATTTAAATTTTGCATAAGTGTCAATATTTGATTATGTCATATGGAGATAATAATTAAATGTGATATTGCCACATGTCTAAAATTTAAAATTTAAATTAGTTGATAAATTTAATGTATTTTTAATTGATTGTCAAACATAAGTAAATGCCTCTTACTTCCCGGCCCTCCAAAAAAGATAAAAAAAAAAAAAAGGTATGACAAAAGTTTTAAGTGAACTTATTCTATGTTCTGGGCTGAAATTAAGAATTCGCTACATGTAAGGTTTTCAATTAATTGTTTAATTTAGATTTCTAAAAACTCAAATAAGTCAAGGATACCGAGCGTATGGTAAAGTCCATGTAGATGATCTCAAATTTTCATTGAAAAATTTCTCGTCTCATTTGCTAGTTATATACAAGGAGATAAATCACTTAATTTTTTTTAAAACATTTTTAAGAAGATTCACTTCAATTTTTTATTTTTTTAAGAAGATTGAGGAAGTTTTCAAAATAAGGTGTTTAATTGAAAATAGTCTTTCACTATACATTTGATCGGATAATATCGTTAGTCACACACATGATGGAAGAGTTTAGACACATTTGATAGAAGATTATTGAGATTGTCCAATAATCGTTGAGATTGTTCAATAATCACTCATTGTCACGTGTGTAATGAAATTATCCCATATATAGTGGGAGATCGGGACAAGGTTGCATAACCGAATATATTAGCCATTTAATAATAGGACCTAACGGTGGTTCAAATTGTGTTTAAATAGTTAAGAATTAAAATGTTTGCATTTCAAGTCAGAGATCCAAGTTCGAACCACATGGTTCTCCCCGAATTTCTCTCTCTACTCCTATACCCCCATTTGTCCCTTCCCCAACCAAAATATATATATATATATATATATATATAAAAGGAGAAGAATAAATAATAATTGATGATAATGATAATACAATATAATAGGACCTAACGACTATTCGTCTCCACCCGACTTCGTGTGCTGCCTGAGAGACGGGATGGCGAAAGAGGAGAAGGTACAACAAGAGGCCGAGGAGATGATTGGACTCCAGGGAATGCTTCCTCGCCTTGTGGTCTTTGATCTCGATTACACTCTCTGGCCCTTTTACTGGTAACAATAACTTATCGTTGTCAATCTCATTTCCGTGAGGTTACATGTGAACTTTGTTAAGGGGGAAAAAAAGAACAATTGATCCAGCTTTTAATTTCACCTTATCGTGATTTTAAATGTGCTTTTGAATTTCTGGAGATTTTGTTAACAATGGGGAATTGGTCCTTCCAAATTTAGTTTGCTTGAATAGTTTAGCAACATCAAGTTGATCTTTTTCTGATGTAATAGAATTCCCTTTTCCACCGTAGAAACTGATACCATGTAGTTTAAAATGTCGTCTAACTTGGTATGCTAGCTAGTTTTATAATGCTAAGGGAGAATATATTCGTTAGCCGTATGATTGAGTGAACTGTGATCAGTTCATTGTGGTTTTTGGTTTAGCAAACTCTGATATTTTCTTTGCTCCCTTATCTCTTCTCTGATCTTGCTTGTCATGTCATAATTTCATGGTTTTCCGGATTGAGGGCTCCAATTTATTGACAGAGATAAAACGTAATGGCTCTAAAGTTACTCCTGTTTCTTTGAGGTTTTAAAGATTCATGGGTTCTTATAGAAGTCTGAAGTGAAACACAACTGAAATGTTTCCTTCTTATAGTTGCACAAGATTTTTGCTGGCAGTCTTCTTCGTCTTCTTGGCATACTTCTTCTGGTATCTTTTTCTCCTGTGGTCCTGCCAATCAGAACTTCAGGCCTTTAACTCAATATATAACGACTAATGGTCTAATTCAATACTCTCGGGTTTTAGGTTAATCACACACAACAGAAGGAACGGGCTCTAGGTTAAACACAACAGAAGGAACAAGGAAAAATATAACTAAGAATTATATGGATGGGAGCAAATTCTCTGCATATCACCAACTATTAAGACAGACCAAAAAGAAAAGCGGAAAGAAACTGAAACCTCTGTACATTACGAAATACGACAGAAAAGGTTCGTTTAATTCTTATAAAACGACTTCATTTATTGCTTTATCTTTCATACTTTTTGCAGCAGGGATACTCTTACAGCCATGACATTCCAAAAACCATATATTTCAAATTCTATTTCTACCTCTTCCAGAATGCTGCATATTTCACACTATCTATTATTCTCGGTAATCATGTAAAAAAGATTGCCCCCGTCTGTAGTCTTTTAACTTAAAATTTATTTCTTACATTCTTTATTAGCAGCTAAAGTATCTCTTCTAGTTTCTTCTGTATTAAAACTGTCTATTTAGGGGAAAAACTGCTAAACCCAAACTTTGAGGAAGATTGATTTAAAAGACAGAGAAAAACCAAATTTATCACCTGAAGAATCTCATTTCTGGTTATCTAGGGAGAGAGGTCAGTTTTAAGATGTAGACCCGATATTCAAACTAATATTTGCAAGCATAGCCTTATTGTTGACAAGCAACTGACCATCAGTTCTAGATCAAAACTTTACCACAGTTGTTGCCAGGAATCAGCAAAGCACCAGAATCGTAGTGCCGAAACAGCTTTCTATCCTTCATCAATTTTAGTTTTTCTATTTGCATTTACAACTTCAGTATACCAATTATTTAGCGCTTTATTGTCTATGAAGAAGTCATGCAAATATTTGCAACAAATTGAATCTAGAAAGAGGTATGGATGTGGAATAGGAAGAATATGGTAACAGTCAAAGTTTGACTAGGCCTCCTGCCTTTTCATGCATTTATTTAGATGCTTGTTATTTGCCTATGCTAAGCATTGCTTTCTTAGGTTTTGACTACTAAGTGATTCCTTTATACTGCCATATGCAAGAAGAAACCCCAATCTGTCTCAAAGTTCAATATTTATTTCCCTCTTAACACAATCGAACACACATATGAATACTTGCATTACCATGCTCCTTTTGATAGAAGTGTTGGGTTTTTCTAGCCTAAAGATTGAAGTGACTGAGGATTATTTGCGTATTAGAGTTTATATGCTTTGGTTTTGAGAAATTATTATTTTCTTGAATTAACAAGCCTTTCAATGTGCTCCTGTTTGTGTTCTGTATCATACCTCTTTCTACATAATAGAAACACCAATGCTATAAGGTATCTTGTAATATTTTTCACTTGGAGTTGTGCTTGTGGATTGTGGTTAAGTGCTATTTTATTTTATGAGTCCCTTTAAAATACACGTGGCGTGCATCCATACAAGCCACGCAAGGTGTGAGGTTTTATACAATACCTCCGGGAGGTTTTTAAAAATTTTCCTTTGTTTTATTTTAGTTATTTATTTTATTATTATTATTATTATTATTATTATTATTTTGGTGAAGGAAAATTATTCGGGAAAAGGAAATAAATGTAGAGGACAAGGAGTCCTCTCAGCTATTTTGAAAGCAAGGATTAGTTTTTGATGCAATGACGTATTAGGCTGTGGGTAATTGGGGCAAAGAGAGAAGCAACTATTCATGTGTAAGCATTAAATTTTATGAGCGATAGAAACGAATAACTACTCCTTGTTAAAATTGTGAATGTTGTCATGTCGTCTACAATTTTTTAGAGCTAAGAAGTGCTTTGTGGATCATAATTGATGTGGTAACAGTAAGATGCCTACCGTTATGAATCTATGATTTCCAAAAATCTATTATCGGTAAAAATTTTTGCTGAGCTTCTGCCTTCTTTTCTGCAGAAGTGTAAATTTTTATGCTTTTACCTTGGTGCAAGTACTTGTATTTATGCTCCCACTCATGGTTCATAACAGCTGAGTTTGTCGAACGGATATGAATATAAAATGACATAATCAACACAAGGAATGTTATTTTCCTTTTCAACCTATACGTACTGTTCTCCTGCTTACTACATGCTGAATATTTTTTCCCCCAGTGAATGCTGCTATGAGGATGATACGCCTTATCTGTATCCACATGCTATTGGAATATTGAAGGCCCTAAAAGCCCGAGGAATTGATGTGGCTATAGCTTCTAGATCACCAACTCCTGAAATAGCAAGACCTTTTCTCGAAAAGCTAGGTATCCGATCCATGTTTGTCGCCGAGGTGAGGCAAGAAATGCATTTCTGTTGCTTTCTTTCCATTTTTCGTGTCTTGACTCCCGGCTAACACTCTTGCTTTTTAATGAAGTCAACTCCTCTATCTTGTATCCTAAAATTGTTCGCACTTGATATGACCTACGGCAAGTTTTCTGTTGATTATGCTATTTTCTCATTTTGGTAATATGCAAGAAAGCATTCGAAATATGTGAATGTGGCATTTTGTCTGGTGTTTCCCAAAATTGAAGTCTATTTGATATGCGTCTAAATTTGATTAATCAATGAGCACTGAATATTATAATTAGCCTTGTGCTGTAACCCTGTTTGCAAGGAAGAGTCTTCATTGTCATACTTCCAGTTGATTAATAGCTTCTCTGTTGATATGCGAGCTACCCTCAATTTTGCCATGACAAAAATCTTTGCTTAGTAAATCCTCGATTTCTCCTTAAATTTCTCTTAGTTGTATTAACCTTGTTTTGCATATTTACTTTGAGATGACATTGTAGTGTTAATTATGCAGGAGATTTTCTCCAGTTGGTCACACAAAACAGAGCATTTCCAGAAAATCCATAAGAAAACTAGGATACCATTTGATTCCATGCTCTTCTTTGATGATGAGGATAGGAACATTACAACGGTATTGTTTATTTTCTTACGCACACATTATCTGAACGGTTTATCATCCAATTTTCAATAATCTAGTGTTTACCACACATATTTCGGCACAATGTTATTATTCTAGTGAAAATAATCTTCTTATGCAATTATGAGATACATGTGTACATATGCAGATCTCAAAACTGGGTGTAACAAGTGTCTTGGTAGATCATGGGATAACGCTTGATGCTTTGAGGCAGGGACTGTCTGATTTCGAGCACCAGTCAAGCTCATAGCGTGGGAGGAAGTAGATCATTTTTACTCATGCTTAACTTATGCTGTAATTCCGTAGTGTTGAGACAATAGTGCCATTCGATTTGTACCTATCAATTGATATACTATCACCGAACACAACCCAATTGTAATGTGCTATGAAGTGCTAAAAACTTCGTTGTATGATTATTTTTTAACTCTTGAATTGACCCATTTTGGACGACAGCAATATAATATTTTCCTCTGATTGGCACCGTTACATTTAAAGAGAAAATACCTAAAAACCAGTCATCATCTTCGACTGAAAATGTTATTAAGGAAAAGGAGTGAATTTGATAGTACAATAACTACTGTAGGTTAATCATGTAGTTCCAAGAAAGAAAACACCTCTTGCGTTAAAAAGCTGTACAGAAGTAGCTCCCAGTAACAGCAGCAGCTAACAGTTGAGGATCTCTCAGTGGAGATCTTTCGTTGTGAATGGCTTCAACTTTCCTCATCACGGGGGATGAGAAAGCGTCGGTGTTCTCTTTTATCTGGTCATATTCATCGTCAGCAGAATTCGTTTCTATTCTCAGCTCATCGTTTTCCATTGTTTGTACTACCCTTCCCAAATTCTCCATTAGCTGCATATCATTCATGGATAACTTCTGGATTCTGCCTGACAATTTCGTGAAATCTTCAAGTATCTTAACCTTCTCGTCGTTTACTTTGAGCTGCTTCTCTTCAAGTTCACGTTCCAATCTGTGAAACTTCAGTTTCATTTCTTCCAGCTCGGCTTCAATTTTCTGTCTTTCCCTTCTGGAACCAAAAAGGGTTCTCTCCTGCTGTTCCACTCTCTGTTGTAAATTGCTCAAGTCATGCTCTAATTCTGTGATTATCAAATTTTTCTCTTGAATTTCCACCTCTTTCAAAACCTCAGCTGTTTTGATCTTTTCCCATGATTCGCTAATCGAATTCCTCTCAGCCTGCATCTTTGATAGCTGTGATGAAAAGGAACAGGTTGAACTTTCAAACTCATGTTCAAGTGATGCAACAAGCTGCTGCAGATCATATATTCTCTGGTCTTTCTCTTCTACAAGCTGGCTAAGGGTTTCTTTTTCCAGCTCATGGGTTTTCTCAACTTGAGCAAGAATGGCTGCTTCAAGTTCTTTGTTGATCAACTCTTGCACCAAAGAGTTCAACTCTTTCTGGAGACCTAAGACCTTTTCATCTGAATATTTAACTGAAACTTCTTTTTCTTCTTTCAATGATCGTGGCAGATCGGCAGTTTCTTTCGACTTGATTCTCTCACTAAAACCAGCTATCTGTTGCTGAAGATCATCTATTGTCTTCTTTTTCTCTTCTAGTTGATGACAGAGATTTTCTTTTTCTCGTTTGAGGTTGACCTCTACTTCGATTTGTGCAAGAAGAGAAGTTTCTACTTCTTTGCGCATCCGATGGTTTTCTTTGATGTTTGATTTGAACTGTTCAGCAACAGTTTTCCAAATCTGTAATTCAAATTCAACTTCATTTACCTCACATATTTTTTCATACAGTTCTTCATTTGCTCTAGCCAGGGCATCATGAATTGTTTTCAAATCACTCTGAATTTGTCGCACTTGCTCTTCGGAGTGTAGCTTGCAAGTTGATGATTCTCTGAGCATTTCTTTGAGCCTTTCAAGCTCTCTTTGCAAAGGAAGCTGCTGTTCTTCAAAAAATTTCACCCTTCTTGACAGAACCACAGTCTTCTCACGCTCCTCCTCGAGTTCTTTTTGAATTTGGACAACGACCACCTTCTTGATTTCCAACTCTTCTTCTGTTTCTTTTTTCCTATCAAGCTGTTTGTGCAAGTGAAGCTGCTTCTCTTCAATAAATTCCACCCTTTCTGACAAAACCACTGTCGTCTTCTCACGCTCCTCCTCAAGTTCTTTTTTGACTTGGTCAAGGGTCTTCTCCTTCATTTCCAACTGTTCTGCTGTAACAGAAATAGTTTCTTCCATTTCTTTGTTTTTCCTATCCATGCACGTACTATTATTAGCAAGGCTGAGTTGTGCCTCTGAAAATTCTGACTTCAACACCAATAACAGCAGAGAATTCTCCTCATTCTGTAGTTCTAGCTCCGACGTCAGAGAATGACAGGCTTCCAATTCCTTTTCAAGCTCATGCACAGCAATGTCTTTGCTTTCTAATGCAGATCTGCATATGCTGAGGTCCACTTCCAATTTCTGAATCTGCAAGTGCCACTCGGCTTCTTTTTCTTTGAGATTAGTTAAACAGTTCCTGTGTGCCTGCTCCAGACATTTGAGCTTGTTCCGGAGCTTAGGCAGGGAAGAAGCTTTTCCGGCTTCCTCGATTTGAGCTTCTTGGAGTTCTTTGAGTGATGCCATCAACTCCTGCTTTTCTAGCTCCTGCTTGTTGAACTGGTACTGCATTTCCTTGTAAAGTGCCTCCTTCGTTCCCAACAAGCCCCTTAGACTTGCAATTTCTTGATCTCTCTGACTTGACAAGCTTTCGATTTTCAACTTAGCGTCATCATATTCATAGGAAACTCTATTAAACCGAGTCTTGAATTCCAAAAGTTGAGCCTCCAAAAGCTTTCTCTTGCCTTCTTCATGAGCCAGAGCCTGATTGCACATATGAAGTCGGCCCTGAAGATCTTCTGAAATTCGGATTTGAGAATCAAGTTTTGACTGTAAGGAAGACAGGTCATCAATCAGCAAAGTTTTCTCCTTCTCCCACTCCTTTTCCTTTACTTGCAAATGACATCGAAGCTTTTGATGGGCTTCTTCTAAATGTCCAAATTGTTCCTTCTTCCATTTCATCTGGTCTTTCAAACTTCTATTTTCTTCTTCTAATTTGCAGAAAACATCATCTCTCAATTGTTGTTCTTTAGAAAGTTTGGCCTTTCCCTCTGCTTCTGAACACTTGTTCTGGAAAACAGTTAGTAGTCTCCTAACACCATCAATCTCTTCTTTAAGTGAACAAATTTGCTTATCTTGATCCATGTTCTTGGCATTTGCCTCGTCCAAAGCCAGCCCCAACCCTATATTCTCCTCTTCATACTTGCGTAGCTTCTCAGCACAGTCGAAACGAAGTTTTCCATTTGCAGAAGTAAGATGCTCAAGGGCTGTCTCTTTGTCCTTCAAATTGGACTTGAGATCTTCATTTACTTGCTTTGCAGCACAAATTTCTTCTTCCTTCCCATTTAATTCCTGAACTAACTTCTCTAACTTATTATTTGCCTTCTGTGTCTTTATTATTTGCTCACTGTGGGCTCTCTTTAAACTCTCGGCTAATTCTGCTTTAGCTCGATATTCCTCCTTGAGCTTCTCGACTTCAGCTTTAACCTCGTCTAGTTCGTCATAAACAGTCTCCATTTTCTCCACTTAGAACAAACTAAACCAACACCACCTGTTTGGAGATAAAAAAAGACAGCATTCACTTGAATGAACTCACAAGAAGGAAAGTGACAAATTCTACAAAGTAATATGCTAGACAAAAGAGCTAAATCAAGATTAAAAGCAAATAAAGCCTAAATCTTTATCAGGAGCAGGAGCATTATACATCAATGCATGTCCTTTCAAGACAAGACACAGGCCTACATTAAAAGTAGCATACTTGCCTGTTCATCCGAAGCTTTAAGAAAATGAACCAAAAATCTTGTTCGTGCCGGCACCTCTATATGATCACACTAACTAACTTGATAACATATCAAAATTCTTAACTTAGTGAAACATCAAGTGAAATCTCTCTAAGGGCCTAAGGCATACTCACTGAGAGCAATTTCCCACAGGTTTCTTCTAAAATTCTGGCTTCTAAAAGTAGGAATTGGATGTACTAGCCGAGCTGCGTCTTTGTTTCACAATTGTGGAAATAACTTGAAAAACTTTATGGGTTACACACGGACTCACATATAGAAACCCTCACCAAGAATTCCACAATCAAACTCCATAAAATAGAATTCCATAATCAACTCCATATATGCATTGCATATAATAAGAATATGGGCCAAAGATCAAATTGGGAATCCAGATTCTTGGACATTAATTCAGACAACGCAGGACTGGAAATGGGTATAAAATTCAAAATAAAACTGCAAATGGGAAGATGAAAATTACCAGATGCTGCACAGACTAACTATCGGGGCTTGCATCAGACGTAAGAATTCTTCGTTGTTTCTGATATTTCCCCTTTAGACTCAATGGAGTGAAGAAAGAAAGGTTTCAAAGGGCCCGAGAAAAGTTAAAGAAAGTGGTTGCAGAAAGATAGCCGTTGAGATTTGAATTTTTATTCGAGGGGTAGATAATGGCCGTATGTCGCTCTAACGGCGTTGTTATCGGGGATCAGTATTTTGTTTTTCACTTGTACCAGGTTACTAGCCGTTGAGTTGGGCCCAGGCCCGAATCTCTATCATATTGGGCTGATGAAGAAATAGGATAGGGTAAGAAATTTAATCCAGCCCAAATTATAATGACCCATACTTTTATGGCGCCATCACATCATAAACATTTTTCTATTTTATTTATTTTTTTTAATTTCTGAAGATAGTACAAAATATATCATGTTCACACATTAAAAAGGGATTAATATACTTTGTTACAGAAATTAATAATGTGTAAAATAATATATACGTCAATGTTACACAAATTATAAAATATAAAATTGCTTATGTATTATAATAAGAGTTAGGCAATATAACACCTAGTCCCAATTCAAAACCAGAGATATAGCACCATATAGCACAGTGCTATACATCAACCTAACATCATTGGTATCAAGTACCAATCCATGTGACATCATATGATTTGTCACGCCCCCTCAATTCTACCACTTATTATTATTTATATTCAAAAGCGGAAGCTTTTTCATTGTTTTGTGCAAATTGAGAGAACGAGACTTACAAA